>CM056053.1:47821329-48074728 GCA_029574335.1 Rana kukunoris | reverse complement strand
TTGCCGGTGGTTTTAACCACTTTTTGCTTTTTTTTTCCTACTTGAAAAATCAGAATGCCAAGGATCGCCATCAGCTTCAGGTGCACTGCAAAAGCATGCTGCTGTACTTGCTTTGAAAGCACTGGAACTAAAGTAAGTAGTGTGAACTGGGATGGTTAGAAAACATCGATTTTCCTGTGCATACATTCAGAATGCATTTTTTTAAAAGTGCACCTGAAAGCCTCTGGTGAGAACAAGATGGATCTAATCTCGGCCAGTTCAGATTAAACTATCCATCTATGGGGAGGTTGGTTGTACTGAAGTCAATTCATCGATCGACTTCAGTACGAGGATGTGATTTTTTTTTGTATGCGATCATTGCCAGTGGCTATAGCAGCCATTAGTGATCATTGTGTTATGCCGGCAGGAAAGACTCTCCGCCAGCAATAGAGTCTGCAATCGAGCAATCTTCTTTTCTTCCACCCGTGGTGGAAGGAAAGAGAATTGTATAATCTATAGGCTGCTTAAGACAGGAAGTGTTTTTAGGACTTCACAAGCAAGCCACGCCCCCACCCACCCACTTTCTTCTTAACCTCTTGGTGCCCGACGGCATGCAAAAATGTGGCCTCTCAGCAGGTGGGCCTTAGCGTTGAGTGACCTCATATTTGCGTACCACATTGCAAACACTAACAAAGCTCCCATGCAGGTTTAGGAGATATCCTGGGTAGCTACAGGTAAGCCTTAATATAGCTTACCTGTGGCATAAAGTGGTTGTTAAGGGTTTACAACCACTTAAAGCAGCTGTGCAAAGTAAAGGAAAACCTGAAAACATGGACCGTTGGGGGTACTCGAGACTGAGTTAAGAACCACTGCTGTAGACCACAGAGAGAGCTGGGAACAATGAGAACTTATAACTGTCAGTAGAAGCAAAGAGCACAGGATTTATCAGCTCACTAGATTTCTAGCAGGATCAACAGATATTTATTTGCACAATGGTAAATTTAACAGACCAAAGAGAATTTTTACATATTACATTTACACTTTACATATATTGTACCCTCAGGCCACGTACACAACGATCGAATTTGTCCACTGAAACTGGTCCGACGACCGTTTCACAGCAGACAAATCCATCGTGTGTATGGGCTAGCGGACATGTCTGACCGGCAGACAAATTTTAAAGAGCATGCTTTAAAATTTGTCCCCGAGACATGTCCGTTGGATATGTCGCTGGTAGTACACTAACCAGCGGACATATCTGCCCACACATGCATCGAATGGATTCGACGCATGCGGGAAGTTTTTTACTTCCTGGTGTGGTGACGTGGCGGCGTCAACGTCACCGCGCTGTCTGCCGGCAGAGATTTTGATCCGATGGTGTGTACACGCCGTCGGATGAAAATCCGGAGGAGACATGTCCGCTGGAAAAGGTTTTGTCGGACAGTTTTAAGCGGACATGTCCCTCCGTGTGTACGCGGCCTCAGAGGACAATCTGCCGTGGTCTATACTCAAATTCCATCCAAGGAGATTGTCAGAAAAGTCACTTCTTCCTCACTAGTAATCAGAACAAGACCATTTGAAAAACTGCTCTGGGGCTTTCCCCCCCCCGACATCACCAAGCCCTTTCAGATAAGCAGGCTACATGATCTTCCCCTTGCACCTTTGGGAATGCCAGTCACAATAGAAGCAGTTTGTATTTTCCTGAGGTTCCACGTGAATGAAGTCGCAGGAAGAAAGGCCAGGAATAATGGATTGCCATCTGCGCAGTATATCAGTTAAGCTGCCACATCTCAAAATCTCAATAGCATTTAAAACAAAGAGTCAAACATGATCTTGTGACTCCATGGTCTCAAATAGGAAGTTTAGTGTATTTTCACCAAGGATGTATTCGTTATTACTGCACTAGTTCAATGTGAATCTTTTCGCCTTTTTATATAAAGAAAGAATATTTGCATCTTCTGCCGATACCTTCATCACCTGCTGCCTATACAAAAACCTTGACCCCTGAAACCCAAAGCGCAATGATATGCAAATACAGACTTTGCTTTCAGAGGTCAATGGTTGCATATCACCTCTTCACTGTAAAGAACCAAAAAACCCTCAAAATCTTAGAGTTCCAAAGTTTAGGTTCACACTAAAGTTTGCAGCGGCTCACAGCAGGAGTATGATGCGTCTCCATTCAACAGTTTCAGGTCCGATTTTAGCCCAAATTTTGGCCTGAAATTTAGACCAAAAAAACGCACAGGGCTCCTGTAGAATTCGCAACAAGCCGCTGAAGACAGTCACAAACCCACATCCAATTCGCACTGGTGTGTACCCAATCTTAAATGTAAATACCGAACAGCCTCTATCACCATTGGCTCAGGCTGCCACACCCTCATCCCATGTACCTACCTACTGGACCATTAGTGTAAAGAGAGGCCATCCCCAACAGTAATGCAAGTGAGGATTTTTTGTAAGTTACCGTATTTATCGGCATATAACACGCACCCTAACTTTAAGAGGGACATTTCGGCAACAAAAAACTTTCCACGGCCCCCTGCGTATAACACGCAGGCACAGTTTACCCTCTATTTTCAAGGAAAAAAAAGTGAGTGTTATATGCCAATAAATACAGCACATATTTACATTACCAAAAGCTGGAAATAGCTGACTGCAGGATTGTCCAAGGACATTACCCAACAAGAAGCGCATGGGCAGGTCTGACTAGCACCATTTATACTAAATAATTATTTCAGAAAATCAGAAAAAGAAAGAAGGAATGATGTTATGGTCTCCAGAGCTTCATGTCCATCAGACTTGTGAAGGTAATGTTTTTTTTTTTTTACACTGAGTTTTCACAGCTGCTATCTAGGCATAAACAGGGAGCGGAGACCTTATTGAGGGAGCAATATAAAATTCCAAAAGTTTCTACTGTATCCACAGGTACTGTTAGATGAGATAACCTAAAGCTGGTCATACATTATACAAATTTCTTGTACAATTTTACCTTTATATCTACCATAAGATACAATTTGAGGTCAAACCTAAACAACACTTTACATTTGTATACAATCAGGCGGCCCTCGCTCTACATCAAGTGTGTCAAACACACGGCCCATTTTATGTGGCCCTCGCACCTCTCCCTGCACTGCGGCACTCACACTCATCTATGCCGCCCCAACATGTCTCTGAAGTCGTCAGCAGAGAGGAGGACAGAACTTATCTGCAGCCACGGATAAGTTTGTCTCTGTCAACCCCCCCCCCCCCCCCCCTCCTCATCTTAGCATTGGCAGAACAGAGGACAATAGAAATACGCATAAAGATCCTGAGTCGCTCTGTGTAGCTGCGGTACCATCTTGTCCACTGCTCCTCAGGTCTCCGCATTCAGCAGACCCTGGCTGCTAACTCAGCCCTCTTCTAGACCCTACACTTTCTTCTTCCCAGCAGCAGCACACGATAAGGGGGGTGCACTGTGATTTAAGGGAAGGTGGGGGACTCCTGATGGCAGGGGCGCTCGACATCTGATGTAAGGGAGGGTGGGGTGCTCTGAGGACTAGTCTTAGGCCCCTTTCACATGGACGGATAGAATGGTGCTTTTAGCTGCGGATTTTCTAGCGCAGCTAAAAGCATACAATGCTTTCCTATTGCCCCATTCACACACAGCGTTTAGCTGCAATTTTCTTACATGTGGTTTGGTGCAAATAGAAAAAATAGAATTGAATGCATCCAGGTGCGATGTAGCGCAGCTATATGCACATAACCGCAGGTAATCACAGTATTTTTTGTCAACTTTTTTGTAGCAGCGTGAGAAAAGAAAAACAGCACATCATAATCAAAAAAATAAAAAGGTTGCTATGGAATGACTACCGCAGCTAAACGCAGCTGCATGTAACCGCACATAAACGCATGTAATCGCAATGTACAAATGCAGCTAATCGCAGTGCCCGGAGCCTTGAATTTCACAAAACATTTTACATGCTTTTTAACTGCGGCAAAATAGCCGTCCGTGTGAAAGAGCCTTTACAGATACAACTGGCCTTTTGAGGGCAACCATAATGCTTATGAAAATGAGTTTGACCCCCCTGCTCTACATAGTTAAAAAGGTAAATCTAAAAGGAAATTAAATTAAAACATTTTTTTTCTATAAATGTATGGCCAGCTTAAGTAATAGCAATGGTCACTTTAAGAGTTGACAACACCAAAAAGTCAATTGCATCCAATGCCCCTTTCAATAATAGTCCGGTAGAAAAAAAAAAAAATTATTTCTGCTGTACCACACTTATGCTACATCACATGTAACTGATGCACTTTACAACTACTCTACTAGGAGATCATTTTTTGGTCTTCAAGTATTAAAAATGCATGGAATTATCCTTTTTTTACCAGACAAATATAGATTAAATGGCATATTGTCAAAAACTCTTGAAAAAAGGACAAAATCAATAACATATTTAAAAGCAAGCGGCAATCTTGCTTTCATTTTACTTTTCAAATTGATAGTATAAAAAAAAATCCTTGTAAAGGAAAAATACTTTATTGAATATACTAGGTGTAAAAATACACGCTTTTAGGCACCATTAATGCCTCTTCTGCAGACTATAACCTATCGTCTGCCCGCCGCTTTTTCAAGTGCCCTGTGGTCTGCGCCTTGCCTCCTGAAAAACACGTATTAAGAAGCTAAATGGTGACATTTTAAGTTGCCCCCTATTTTGTGCTATAAATGAAATGTATTTTACTGTACATTTTCGCACTGAGCCTCACAGCTGAGAGCGAGCACGTCTAGGTTCGGATAAAGCGACTCCGCTGAGCTAACTAAATCAAAGTGGTAGACGACTTGCAAGTCAGCAGGGAGGCAAATTAGTATTTAGTCATGCTCTTTATATTTTTATTAAAAGATTAAAACTCCGTGTGAAACGCATGGCATGCTGCCACCATCGAGGGGCTGGCTGCCAGCACTATTGCAAACACATGCCAACAAGGAATCGATCTAAGCTCGAGCAATGGGTCTGCCATTCACTACACCTCGCTATGGTAAGTTAGATTTATTGCTAAACAATATAATTAATGAGAACAGCCGAGGACTGCGGCACGAGGGAGAGAAAAAAAAAGACAGGAGGTAATGGGTTTTTAAATAAATTGGGCTTACAGATTATCAAAATTTCTCCCTATGAATCCCTTTAGTGTGTTTACCGACTGACCTATCAAGCAGGCAGTGACGGGTTTAGCCCAGGTCGGTGGAATGGAGATGAAGATATGGAGGGGCTTCTAATTTAGGGAACGGTTTAATTGCAGGCAATGAGTGGAGCGACATCCTCATCAGCCCTCCAGACGAGCTCTTTGGCATAATGAATAGGGACCTTTAAACACCTCAAAGCCAGACCAGATGTTCCACGTAATCAATGAACTACCTCTGAGCACATGTTTGTACTTATCTTATCCATGTGTGATTAGCTTGTTATCCTTGCAGCAAGGCTCTGCTTGAAGGAGCTGAGAGATTGGTCAGAAAAAAGGTTTGGCAGCAAGTCATACCATGTATTGTCATCCAGGCTGCGCAAAGGACTGTTTCGCCATGTTACACACCATATCATCCTCGCATTCTATAAGCCTTACATAATGCTGTACATTGCAAAAAGGCAGCAAAGCATAAATAAGTGGCTGAATTCTACTTTTGCAAACAGCGAACAAGATGTTGGGTTAGCTACAATGGGCATCAAGAAATTTCATAACAGACAGGCAGTCTTGCTAGTGCACCGGACAACTCTTCAGAAGGTTTAAAAAAAAAAAATCCAGAACATCCAGGGTATTTGTTGGAATTTTTTTATTTTTTATTGATGGATTTATGATGTGCTATGGAGTGCTCTGTATTATTATTGAGAGGCAGCTCCTGGGCTTAGTGCTGGACCTTGGACCAGCACTAGCACACCTGGGAATACAAAATATTTTCAAAGATTTCATTTTAATAGAAGGCAGGAAAATTATGAAGCAGAATAAAAAAAAAAAAAAACATTTACCACACATTTGTTAAAGCTCCAGTTAAATAATATATTGTAAGCTCCTTAAAGGTAGGGACTGATGTGAATGTTGTCATATCAGTATTAATGTCGTAATTAATTAAACTGAGCGATCAAAACCTTTTTGTCTATATACAAATTAAAGTAAACGATAGCGGTGTGAAATAGAGAAAAGGATTACATTTATTGATACAGAGAAGAAACTTGCATGACTTCAATATTCATCCCATGACATAACAGATACAACCTTTAAAACACAGATAACCAAGTTACACAATTATGCAAGAAAGTACTATTTCTTCAATGGACACAGCAGTAAGTAATGACAAGTTCTAATTAAATGAATCTATGAGGAAAATAAAAGAGAAGAAATGAAGAGAGGAAGAGATGAAGAGAGGAGAAAGAGAAAGATAGAAAGGAAGGAGAGGAAAAAGATGAAGATAGGAGAAAGAGAGAAAGATAGAAAGAAAGGAAGAGAGGAGAAAGAGAAAGATAGAAAGAAAGGAAGAGAGGAAGAGAGGTACATATATGTAAAGCGCTGCGTAAATTGAAGGCGCTATACAAGTACATAAATAATAATAATAGAAAAAAAAATGATATTATATATATGCAATAAATATATATATATATATATATATATAATATTTTTTTATTGTAAATTTCGATCGTGTGTATGTGGCATTAGATGCTGTTCAATACTTTCATACCAAAAGAAGATTCTGGTACATTACGGGGTTTATTTTTTAATTTAAAGTGAAACTTTAAGCCTACTTAGCTAAAAAATCTTACTGGTCATGAGTCCAGGATCGTCTTCATTACAAAGTTCTCCTTCGCTGCTCTTCTCCCACGCTGACAACTTGAAACGAAATCTTGCGCATGTGCGCTAATCACTGCCTCCTGGGATGTGTTATAGACATCCTAGGAGGCGGCAGGTGGCTAGACATATGTCATCCTTGCCTAGGCAAGAATTTAAGAAGTGGGACTCGAGAAGTTAAAAAAAAAAAAAAAAAAAATTAAAAAAAGTATTTAGGGTTTCATTTTTAAATGTTCCAAGTTGTGTATGCCAGAAGGGGGGAGGAGGTACCGGTAGATACAAGGACATGCTGCGGTTGATAGTGGAAAATAAACTGATAATGGAGGCTAATGCTTCCGACTTTTTTAATGGGATTTGTGGTTAGTAGACATGAAGTCACGCATATAGGTTGGACTTTGTCTTTTTCAACCTCACCTACTATGTAGACTGGATTGATGTGATCCTGGATTCTGTGCATTTGTCCATCTGCTACTCAGTGGTGTATAGTCCTGAAAAATCTCCTCTGGGGTAAAAGACCAATGCAAAATAGGTTTCAAAGAGGTATGGTCAACACAGGCAAGTACATATGCTTTGACCAAGCAGGGAGTAGTAAAAAAAAAAAAAAAAAAACATTTTCAACAAATGACCAAAGAAAATGTCTATAAACTTCTTACTTATTAAACTGTACACATCTGAAATTATGTCGTCATCGCCCCCCCCCCAGACACCATGGATGAATGAGTGACTTGTATAGCTCTACACGTGCGAACTGAATCGCCTCTAGTCGCTTTTTGCAGCCAGTGTCTTCCTGGCTGGTGCAGTAATTTACCCCGTAGGATCTCAACACGCTTGGGTCACACAATCGTACACACATATATATGGATGGGAATTTTACCATCAGAAGCACTTGCATATCTCCAGTATAAAACCTTAACGTACACATTCTTTGTACATGAAAAAGAGTGGTACTACAGCTCTACTACTTTATATGAACCAAGAAAGGTTCTCTCTGTAAATCAAGGACATCTTCCTCATGTTCTGTTGTCCATATATGCTCAATTATATATATTTTGATTACTCACATTGCACATGGTTTGTTATCTTGCATTTTTATTGATACCCTTAACGCCTCTTTTGGAGGGTTTTTCTTGGTATCTTGTGGCAAGTTGTCTATTGTACTTACAGCAACAAATGTTGGTTTTATTAATTTATCATTCTTTGGCACCACTCGCGATCCCGACTCAGGTGCCAACAAGAAACATACTGATAGAAGGACCGAGTGGAGTGACCGTGAGGAGATCACAAGTATGCTGCTTCTCTTTTCACTGTCCAGTCACAGGCCGGGAGAGTGACAAGAACTGTGAGTGTAGCTGAACTGCAGCAGAGAAAAAAAATCAGGTCTTCTGCCCTAACAGGGTTGTGCTGTGTTGCACAGCTGTGGACTGAATGGACAGAAATACAAATCCTTTGTTAGGAAAACAGCTTCTATCGACTTAAGCTGGCCATACACGGTCGACTTCCAGTCGGTTCAGCAGGAACTAGCAGAGATTTAAACCTCTAATGGGAAGAATGAATGTACCATGTTGATTGATCAACTGGGGTACAACCAGTCTGCCGAATTCTCTCGTGATTATTGCTAGCTTCTGCTATAGCCGGTAGTGATGATCATGATCTTCTCCCAGTGGAGGTGGCTTCTCCCGCCAGGAGAAGACAATGGTCCAGCAGGAGAGAGGCATTTACAACCATAAAGTTAATAACCTTAAAGCGGATTTTAAGCACTTTCAACAGCGGATTTATTCACTTTGAGGATGCAGCTTCTTTATCTTGTATTATGTTTCTGTTTAAGCTGGTGCCATGACTGCTGCCCCAGGTTTCCTGCTTCAGGCCTCCGTCACACTGGATATTTTTACAGCTGCTGTTTTTGGCTTCAGATATTTTTTTCTGCAGCCAATAAACTCTCCAGCATGTTACCCTATGTCTCCATGCACACAAAGGCTGTTAAAAGCAGTTTTTTGGCAGGGGCATTTTCTGGATAGGAAAAAATCCCCAGAACTAGTGTGTTTTGAGAGTTTTCAGCTGTAATACCGCTCCAACTCTGAAAAAAGCTGAAAAAAATGTTATGGAAGTTGTGGAAGTAGATTTGGTAAGAGTCTGTTCACACTGCGGCGGCACGGCTTCGGGGGCGACTCTGTAAGTCGTCCTGAGGACGACTTCAGAGGGAACCAGCAAAACAACTTCTGTATAGAAGTCAATGCAGGTCGCCCCGAGCCGCCCCCGAAGTCGTGCAAGAACCTTTTTCTAAGTCGGAAGCGACTTGCGTCGCTCCTATTAGAACGGTTCCATTGCATTAAAAGGGACGCGACTCTTCAGGGCGGCTGAGCCGCCTGACAAGTCGCCCCAGTGTGAACCGGCTCTTATGGAAGTTGTGGAAGTATATTTTGTTTATATATATATAAAAAATAAAAAAAAAACGCTGAAAAACTCATTCCACAGCTACAGCTTTCTACAGCCAACGCTACTGGCTCTTTTTAAAATGTCCAGTGTGCATGACTCCTCAGGGTGGATCCTTGCTCTTGCAGCATTGTGTGGAACCACCATTGCATGCAGTGATAAGATTGTGTGTAAGGCCCACCCAGACATATTAGAAGACCCGTCAGATCTTGCTATACCCATCACACATCAACAGTAAGGATACAGTGAGGTGGTGGTAAGCAGACATCTTGTTACACCCACCGGAGTCTAGCATTTTACTCAATGTGACAAATTTTTTTTTTTTTTTTTTTTCTTTTCCTCCTTTTAATCATGTTTTAGATTTCTATGTTTTGTGTACCTATATGTCTGAACTATGTTAATTTTGTTTCTGATGGCCTCGCAACGAAACCATTAAATTTGTTGTAAAGCGAGTAATTAAGAAATAAAAACAAACAAACAATTTTACACTTATTTTTAACAGTAAACTGAGCTTATATAGTCAACTTTTATACAAATTTTTTGATGTTGAATTTTCAAAGCAGCGATGTTCTGACAGATTAGCAAACCTGTGAGATCAGCAGGCATCATGCTGCTTTTAAAATTTAACATCCCAATTGTCAGACGGCTCTAAAAATACTGAAATGAAAGCTCTGTTTAATGTTAAAATAATTGTGAAATGCAAGACTCCGATGGGTGTAACAAGATGTCCATTTGTCGCCTTCTCACTGTATCCTTACTGTGAATGAGTGTAGGATGTAGCAAGATGGCGGTTACAAAACGTCACTTCCGTTACAAAATCCGACGGGTTGCTGAATCTGATGAAAATACTGGCCTTAGACACAATCTAATCACTGTATGCAATGGTGGCTCCACAGACTCTGCAAGAGCAAGGATCCACCCTGAAACAGGAAACCTGAGGTAGTAGTCATGGCACCAGCTTGAAAGTGCTTAAAACTGTTTACGGTTGTAGAGCACGCTAGCATTGTCTGATTATACTGCCTATACTTCAATGCATGAAAGTTGTAGGGCTCCATTTTGTGAAGGTGTTGGGTACACGTAGATATGTGGACAGGACTAGACACATTATCCACCTTATAAATGGTACATTCATCCATATACAGCTATGCAGAATGGCATGAGGGAGTTTATCAACTATACAGTCGTTTCCTCACCTTACCAACGATCCCTCATTGTGTGGCTGCAGCCCATGCGATATTTAATCACTGTGGGGCTGGCATATAGTCAATTTTCACACTAATCAGCACTTGCTTCTATTATTGCAAACCGTTAACACTTCATTTCTATCACCTCATAACTTTCACATTCTTCAAAATGACTACCGACACCCCAAAACCAACACACAGTGTAGGCCTTTACCTCTGCCTATTAGCAGTTACCGTCATTGATCAGCATTGCCACGCGGTAAGAAGCATCCGGTTAGCAATTCCCGATATAATCAAAATATCCACTATGGAGAACAGAGAGAGACTCACTTCTACATTCCATTAGCACAGCAGGGGTACAAGAATTCTGAATGAATTGGTTTTACAAAACTAAACATAGAATATAAATACAAATTGAAAAAAAGAAGGTGGGTAATTTGGGAAATCAAAAACTCACACTTTTTACAGTGTCTGAATACTTTCTCCCACAATGAAACAGTATTATTTTTATTCAGCTCTAGGCAATTAAAGATTGTGAGAGAGCGAGCGAGCGAATCTTGTATAACAAATATTGAAGTAGAATATCATTAGGTCTAAAATAAATTAAGATAAGACAAAACTAATACATTTCGCTGCTCAGTTTAAAGCCCAACTTCAAGATGTTAGCAACCTTTCCCGCCCATCCCCTCTAGCTAACCACTGGTCATATTTACTACTGCCTGTGTGATGTGGATATCACCTATCCATGGAGGCAACACTTCCAGTGTCCAGGTCTCTTCCAAAGGGTCCAGAAGCAGGAAAGCTCTCAGAGCCGGTGCCCAAGAAAGAAGATAACTGGTGGGGAGGAAATGACCGATCACCAGGGTAGGAAACGGGCTCAGCTCATGGAGGAAACTGATTCATTGCACCCTTGGCTTAGAAAGAGGTGTTTGGTATGAAGACTGAGGAGTAAGGCAATTACACAATGCATTGGTTTTTGCCTAGAGTTGGTCTTTAAACAATAGGCAAGGGTTGTGAAAGTGATAGCGTTCAGGCACCAGACAGTCTAAGCATTCAGCGAGCAAGGTAATTCTATCGATTACAAGTTAAAAAAAAAAAAAGAAGTATAATCCATAATTTCATAATACTGTACAAGACAGCTTCCTTACCATAATGACTAAATATATATTCCAAACAAAAAACACAAAAAAGTGTTTTATTTATTTTTCCCTTAAAGCCCATGGCATGTGAAACACTCAAACTTCACCCGGTGCCAAAAAAAAATTGCACATCATAAAGAGGTAACACAAAAACATGCAACGGGTGTACACAAGCCCTCTGAAGTCAAAGGTCCTTGCCCCGAATCCCCTGGGGCGTTAGGCTTCAGACAGGGACAAGGGTACTTACACTTGTACACTTGGTCCATCTGGCCGAAACCAGACATACCCCTTTTTCTGGAGGGTCTGCCGAAACAGACCCAAGTACTAGGTGGGGCTCCCCCAAATGGAAACACCATGAGAGAAGGCGAACTAAGCCAGAAGGCCATGGCCACCCCTTCCCAAGACTTTCAGGGCAGGCCTACACCCTGAAAGTAAACAGTGCAACAAACTATTTTTTTTATTCCTTTGTGTGTCACTGTTTTGTACATAAAGTGGGGAGGAAGGAAGTGGAGGAGAGTGAAAGGTGGCCATTGTGCAATACAATGGCCAGGAATAAAAAACTCCTACGGTCCCAGCCAAAAGGCCCATCCCAGGATTCAGGGGCTAAAAAAGCA
This sequence comes from Rana kukunoris, assembly GCA_029574335.1. Taxonomy (NCBI): domain Eukaryota; kingdom Metazoa; phylum Chordata; class Amphibia; order Anura; family Ranidae; genus Rana; species Rana kukunoris. The sequence goes on along the minus strand of CM056053.1, from coordinate 48,062,575 downwards.
CGTCATGGTGCAGTGACCGTGGTGCCATAAATCAAAGTGACCCTCACTCACAGGGATTGTATGGCACCCCTGGACTGCCAGGGGCACATACACCATAGGCTTTCTAGTTCCTATCCAACCCCCTGACCGGATCAGTGCAGTCCTCCGTCACCGTCAGATAAAGAACTCGTATTATATATGTTTTCAGCTGCTTGTCTCAAGTTCAGCTTTAAGTGTTGAGTTACCCAATGTTTGCCAATACAGTGTGTTAAAAAATTTGTCTAGGGAACACAAAACCAACTTGATAAACAGGGAATCTATTTTCGAACATAATGTCATTTATTCCCAAGCTATTTAAATCCCAAGACTATCTATCGTAACTCAACAAATGGGGAAGCCTGAAAACCCACCTGCTTGACAAATATATTGAAATCAACTATTGTAGTGATCGTTTATAAAATTAGAATTTCAACCAATTTTTAAACTACTTCAATAATCAGGAAATCTTTTATCTCTATAATCATGAAGCTAACGATTTTTCATAGAAAACAGCAATTAAAGCCCACAATTAAGGAAAACAGTCTCATCTGATAGCAAGCAAAACATTCCTCTAAAAACCTGGAATGTTCTCATCCATCATCCACAGCTTTTTCCTTTTCTTTCTCGTACATCACGGGACACAGAGCGGCATATTCATTACTATGTGGGTTATATGGAGTACCTTCAGGTGTGGACACTGGCAATCTTCAAACAGGAAGTCCCCTCCCTATATAACCCCCTCCCCTAGAGGGAGTCCCTCAGTTTTTTCGCCAGTGTCTTAGGTGTTGGTCACGGAATAGCTTTGCTCCACATCCTTTGGGATTAAGGGCGGGCTAACCGGATCTGTCCAAGGAGCCTCAGTGCCAAAGTGGACAGTACCCGGGCCCCAAACCGTGGGGTTTTGCCTATAATGCTCCTCTTTGGAGGGCTGGACCCTGGGCCCAGGACTTGGAGTTTGCAAAAACCATAAGGTTCCTGTTTTGCCAGGGTGCTATATAGGTCCAGGACAGTGGGTACCTTCATAGGACCCCAGGGCCTGAAGGTCTACTACGCTACCCACGGAGATGGGAGAAGACTGGATCAGTTTGCTGGTCAAACATCCTGCAGCATGGAGCAGGTAAGGGGGAGCCTGCGGGACTTGGTTCGACAGCAGGCTCCCCGGGGTAACCTAAAAGGGGGGATAGCCTGAGTATGCTCTGCATGGGCAACTGTGATCACTATGTCTTAGAGACAGGATGACACCCTTTCTCCCCCCATCACTAGGCCCCCCTGTCTAAAGTGTGTTGCTAGCTAACCTGCTGTTGCTTCCTAGAGGCTAGTAAAGGATCCTTAGGGGCCTTAAAAGAGTCCTACCTGGCCGGGAGTTTTGAATCTGCCGCCGTTTCTGCGCCATGGATCTCCAGCAGCGCGGCTCCTCCATGTTCTTCCTGTTTCCGGGTGCGCGCGCGCGCGCGTGCACGCGCGCGTCTTATTGACGAATTTTCGCGCCATCCAGACAGGAGGGCGGGGGGGGGCGGGCCTGCGGCGTCATACAGGGGCGCGCCCTTCTGCTGTTATAGACAGCAGGCCTTGTCAGGGCTCAGTCTGTGGCTGATTGTTTCAAGAGAGGACGCAGGGCGGCAGAACAGTGACTCCCGGTGGCGGAAAAGGGGTAGTACATGTGGACTTTGTCCCAATGTCTATTGTTAAGCCAAAGAATCCCCCTTATTTGACAGCAGGTTGGAGGCTGGCAAACTTAAGTTAGGGGCATTGTGTATGGTCATAGAAAATATATAAGGTATAATATATAATTATTTAAAAAAAAAAAAAAAAAAAAGAGAAAAAGACCAACATACGGGCCCATCAGTTTTTGGGGACACTAGTGATCTACTCTCCCCTAAACTCTGGAATTGTACTCCTGGCCACTACAGTCTGTTGTGTGGGCGGAGTCCCTCGATTTTGTATTATGGCTTCCAAGGGTTCGGGGTCAAAGGGTACAAAAAAGACCAAAAAACAAAAGGGTTCCCTTTCTGATTCTGATATGCCGATTCTTTCCCCGCAGCTTATTAATTTAAGAAGCGCCTTGGATGAGCCATTAGGGGGATCTGGTGCGGAGGCTGGCCCAGATCAGCCCAGCCCTGTGTTTATCACAGAGGAGATGCTAGCCGTATCCCTAGGGGGGCTAGAAGAGAGAATAGCAGCATTGATCGCTAGAGCTATTCCTGGTAAGAAACGGGTTAGATCCCCATCACCAGGGGGTGTATCCTCAGATGCTGAGATTCTCTCTCCGGAGGAATTAGAATCACAGGAGGATCAACTGGACCTGAACCAAGAGGGTTCAGGGATGGAGGGGTCTACCTCTGAGGAACCATTTTCAGACTCCCAGACAGAGAGACTGTGGGTACAGTCTTTGACGGACATGGTCCGCTCGGCATTTAGTTTGCCATTGCCAGAACCTCAGGTTCCTCCGGTATCCTCTCTGGGCTCTTTGAGAGCCCCGTTAAGCAACGCAGTTTTTTCCGGTCCATCCTCTCTTGGAGGAATTGATCTTTCGGGATTGGGCGGCCGGACAGGGTTTTTCTGCCACCGAAAAGATTTGCGGTCATTTATCCCATGGAGAAGGTATCCTCCGTGGAGGCTCCCAGTAGTGGATGCAGCCATCTCATGTGTGAATAAATCACTAACTTGCCCGGTGGAAAACATACATATGTTTAAAGATCCGGTTGATAAAAGATTAGAAAACACTTTTAAAAGCATCCTTTGCTACGGCAGGAGCAGTGGTACAGCCAGCGGTAGCTGCAATTGGAGTTTGTCAGGCATTAAAAGACCAGACAAAAGAGATGTTAAAAGACATGCCTACCCAACAAGCAGAAGAGTTTGCTGACATTCCCAGAGCTCTGTGTTTTGCGGTAGATGCTATAAAAGATTCCATCCAGCAGGCTTCTCGTTTATCACTATGTTTGGTACATATGAGAAGGCTCTTATGGTTAAAGAACTGGGCGGCAGAACCCCCATGCAAAAAGCTTCTGGCAGGATTTCCCTTCCATGGAGGACGACTCTTCGGAGAGGATCTGGATAAATATATTCAGACTATTTCAAAGGGCAAGAGTACCCTTTTACCGGTCAAAAAGACATTCCGGGCTCCTACATTTAGAAGGCAGCTTTTTCCTGTCTCGGGGCCCTCTAATTCCAGGCAGTATCGACGGCGCCTGCACGATCCAACGGTAACAGTAGATCGCAGGGACAAACCCCTGGGGGTAAGAAGCCGTGGTATCGCAAGCCGTCAAAGACAGCCCCTAAGTCTGCCTTATGAAGGGGCGCCCCCACTCTCACGGGTGGGGGGAAGGCTTCGTCTCTTCTCAGAAGTTTGGGAAGCCAAGATCCCCGACAATTGGGTCCGGGTATCTGTAACCACAGGTTACAGACTGGAGTTTCTAAGGTATCCTCCGCCTCATTTTCAAATCTCTTTGTCATACCAAAGCCCAACGGCGATGTCAGGCCAATCTTAGACCTAAAGAGGTTGAACGGTTATCTAAGGGTGCGTTCCTTCCGGATGGAATCCATCCGGTCAGCAGCCGCCGCGCTTCAGAAAGACGATTTTCTGGCCTCCATAGACATAAAAGATGCTTACCTTCATGTACCAATCCTTCAGTCGCATCAAAGGTTTTTACGCTTCGCGGTCGGGCAGCGACACTTCCAATTCAGGGCGCTCCCTTTCGGGCTGGCCACGGCCCCCCGGGTATTCACGAAGATCCTAGCCCCAGTTCTGGCCAATTTAAGAATCCAAGGAGTCACAGTCCTAGCATACTTGGACGACCTTTTAATCATAGATCACTCACGGACGGGTCTGCAAAAGGCAGTAAACCTCACGGTTCGGTACCTCGAAGAATTCGGCTGGGTTCTAAACCAGGGAAAGTCAGCATTCCAGCCTACAAAGCAGTTGGAATACCTCGGCATGAGGTTAGACACAGAACATCAAAAGGTGTTCCTGCCCCTTGTAAAGATCAGGGCGATCAAGGGGTTGGTTCAGTTGGTTATAAACAAGAAAAGACCAACTATTCGCCTGTGTATGCGATTACTAGGCAAGCTAGGGGCCACATTCGAGGCAGTACCATCCGCTCAGATCCACACTCGCGTCCTACAAGCAGCCATTCTAGCAGCCTGGGGCAAGAGGGCACATGCCTTAGAGTCCCCTTTAACGCTATCATCAAGGGTCCGACAAAGCCTGGCCTGGTGGTTGAACCCTCAGAACCTTCTAAAGGGAAGATCCTTCAGCCCTGTTGTCTGGAAGGTAGTTACCACAGACGCCAGCCTGGCAGGCTGGGGGGGCGGTCTTCGAGGGGTTCTCCCGCCAGGGAACTTGGGTGAAAGCAGAGAGGCAGCTCCCCATCAATATCTTGGAAATCAGAGCTGCTCGCCTAGCCCTTCTGGCATGGACCTCCAGATTAAAGGGGTTCCCGGTGAGAATCCAGTCAGACAATGCCACGGCGGTGGCATACATAAACCACCAAGGGGGAACCAGGAGCCAGGCCGCTCAAAGGGAAGTGAACTTGATTTTTCAATGGGCAGAGGTTCATGTACCCTGCATTTCAGCGATATTCATTCCCGGAGTGGACAACCTGCAGGCAGACTTCTTAAGTCGCCAGAGTCTGTTGCCAGGGGAGTGGTCTCTGCATCCCCAGGTCTTTCAGACAATCTGACCAGAGGTGGGGAACGCCAGACGTAGATATAATGACATCCAGGTTCAACAAGAAACTAGACAGGTTCGTGTCGCGAGCGAGGGATCCTATGGCCTGCGGAACCGATGCGTTGGTTTGCCCTTGGCATCAATTCAAACTTCTATATGCATTCCCTCCACTACAGTTACTCCCCCGCCTGTTGCGCAAGATCAGAGTGGAGCACAAGCCAGTCATCCTAAATAGCTCCAGCCTGGCCCCGGAGGGCTTGGTACTCACTAGTCCTAAATATGGCAGTGGGAGACCCTTGGACTCCTCCTCTACAACCAGACCTACTCTCACAAGGTCCGATCCTCCACCCTACATTACAGCGTCTAAATTTGACGGCCTGGAGGCTGAATCCCTGATTCTCAGGGGTAGGGGTCTGTCTAGGCAGGTAATCCCTACCCTGATTAAGGCTAGAAAGCCGGTCTCCAGGGTAATTTATTACAGGGTGTGGAGGAACTATATAGGCTGGTGTGAATCCAAAGGATGGTATTGCCGCAAATATACTATTGATAGGGTGTTAAGTTTTCTCCAGCTAGGAGTGGATAAAGGCCTGGCACTAAGCACAATCAAGGGACAGATCTCAGCTCTGTCAGTGTGGTTTCAGAGGCCGCTGGCCGCCCACTCGCTGGTAAAGACCTTCTTACAGGGGGTCTTGCGTATTAATCCTCCTGTCAAGTCACCAGTTTGTCCTTGGGACTTAAATCTTGTCCTGTCCACTCTACAGAAACAGCCTTTTGAGCCTTTGGCTGAGATTCCTTTACTCTTACTGACAAGAAAATTGGTTTTCTTGGTCGCCATAGTTTCGGCCAGGAGAGTGTCAGAATTAGCAGCCTTATCGTGTAAGGAACCATATCTCGTTCTGCATAAGGACAGGGCAGTTCTCCGGCCCCATCCTTCCTTTCTACCAAAGGTTATATCTAAATTTCACTTAAACCAGGATTTGGTACTTCCATCCTTCTTTCCAAAACCTACATCTAGAAAGGAAGGGTTGCTGCATACCTTGGATATTGTCCGGGCCATGAAGGCCTATCTTAAAGCTACAGAAAAGATCCGGAAAACAGATGTGTTATTCGTTCTACCAGATGGCCCCAAGAAGGGGCAGGCAGCTGCAAAATCCACCATCTCGAGATGGATTAGACAATTAATCATTCAAGCCTACGGGTGGAAGAGGTTGCCTCCTCCGTTGTCGGTAAAGGCCCATTCTACCAGGGCCATGGGCGCCTCCTGGGCAGCACACCATCAGATCTCTATGACTCAGATATGCAAGGCGGCAACGTGGTCATCAGTCCACACGTTTACAAGGTTTTAGCAACTAGACGTGAGAAGGAATGCGGATTCTGCCTTTGGACAGGCAGTACTACAGGCTGCAGTTTGAAATCCTCGGGATCAGAAACACCCTTGGTTATAAAAAAAAAAAAAAAAAAAAAAAAAAAAAAAAAGAGAAAGTTTTTTCTTGACTAAGTTGGAATTATTATTATGATTTGAGTTTATCTCTAAATTGAATCCTTCTTTGGAAGATGTCTCCCTCCCCTCATTAAAGCATTGCTTTCGGACATCCCACATAGTAATGAATATGCCGCTCTGTGTCCCGTGATGTACGAGAAAGAAAAAGGGATTTTTAAATACAGCTTACCTGTAAAATCCTTTTCTTGGAGTACATCACGGGACACAGAGCTCCCACCCCTCTTTTGGGTGACCATTTTGGGAGGCATACTGCTTGCTACAAAACTGAGGGACTCCCTCTAGGGGAGGGGGTTATATAGGGAGGGGACTTCCTGTTTGAAGATTGCCAGTGTCCACACCTGAAGGTACTCCATATAACCCACATAGTAATGAATATGCCGCTCTGTGTCCCGTGATGTACTCCAAGAAAAGGATTTTACAGGTAAGCTGTATTTAAAAATCCCTTTTTTTCCCAGCAGTCATTAAATACCACATACAGAAAGCTCTATTTGTGTGAAAAAATAAATAAAAACTCCATATGGGTACAGTGTTGTATGACCATGCAATTGTCATTCAAAAAGTGACAGCGCTGAAAATTGTCCTGGGCAGGAAGGGGGTTTAAGTGGCCAGTAAGCAAGTGGTTAAATACTTTCCCTTAACAAAGTATTCTAGGCTGAAAAAACTCAGGACTGCCAAGTGTTTTCTAAAATCCTTATGCTATTTGCATGTACAAGCAAAACTGAATCACTCACTAAATGAAGTAGTTAGCATTTTACCTTTAAAGACAAACTAAACTCTGGTAGCTGTGCCCATTAAGGGCAGGCAAAAGACTAGTCACCAACGTTGCCTGTGCCAACCCTGTAGCTGATCTTTTTTCAGTTACAGACTTACCATGCCTTGTTCTGCACAGTGTTTGGGTGGTGAGGACCATCCTGGTAGAGGGCAGGGCTTTGGTTTCTTATGTATAAGCTAGGGGAACAGTGAGCACCACAATAGTGACATCATCAAATTGCACTTTAAATCTAGTGAGACTAGCAGCCAAAGTCAGCACTGCACTTTATCCTACATTGCAGATATACAGGCAAGAGGCTTAAAAGGGTCACTAAAGGAATTTTTTTTTTTTTTTAGCTAAATAGCTTCCTTTACCTTAATGCAGTGCTGTTTTCATGTTCTCATTGTTCGTTTTTTGCTTTGAAGTTGCTGTAATCCTGCTCTGATCTCCACACTTCCTGCTTGTCTGGCTCCTTATCAAAAATCTCATGGCAGTTTTTCACTGTGGTCTAAGCTGTGTGTCTAAAACTCCTCAGAACCAGATTCATTTTAAAAACAAAACACTGCCCTGGATTTGTTTGTTTTTGTTCTGTGTGTCTTCTGTACTTCACAGAAACATGAAACCAGTTTAAAACAAAAGGGAAACTCTAGGTACATTATATGATTGGTTTTTATCAATTTTTAATCATTTTTAAAAGGAATCAGTTAACTATTATGTCTCTCTACCCTGTAAACAGTCATTTCAGCAAAACATTTTTTTCCCCTTTAGTGGCCCTTTAAAGGTACAGAAGGGCCTACGCACTATCGCATGCAAGGAAATGCATTGTTATTTTTGAGAAGGGACTCAAGACAAAAATGTAATATTTTTCTATATATTCCCTATAACACAGCTGTGATGCTATGGCTATTTTATTGACATAAACATGGACTAACATTTTAAGACCATGTATTGTTTAGAAGCAAAGACTTCCCTATTGATATACAAATGAACCTGTTGGACTGGTTAAAGAAGCTCTGGACAGGAAATGATGCCATAGGAAGGAGTCCCTGGGGGGGGGGGGGTCTGGAAGAATCATGTCTGCTGGAATACGATTCCATCATAAAGAAAGACGGAAACTAGGAACGTTGCCTGGGGATGACACTAAATCTACAACTCAAAGTTAAACTTTTATAGCGTATCCCTCTTGCGCAAATTATCCATGCTAACCAGAAAAGATAGCTGGTGCATATATACATTGGCATGTTTAATACCTGTCAGTCTTGTACTGTATTCCATGATTGCAATAGTTTATTATTATTATTGTGCTTTTACTAAACAAAATGCCCTAAATATAAACTGCAGAGGCTTATGCCGCGTACACATGATCGGTCCATCCGATGAGAACGGTCTGATGGACCGTTTTCATTGGTTAACCAATGAAGCTGACTGATGGTCCATCGTGCCTACACACCATCCGTTAAAAAAACTATTGTGTCAGAACGCAGTGATGTAAAACACAACGTGCTGAAAAAAATGAAGTTCAATGCTTCCAAGCATGCGTGGATTTTTAAACGATGGTTAAATTTAAAACAAGTTCCCTTTTTTTTAACCGATGGATAACTAACCGATGGCGTCCACACACGATTGGTTTGGTCCGATGAAAACGTCCATCAGACCATTCTCATCGGTTTAACCTATCGTGTGTACGCGGCCTTAATTGCTTCCTTGCTTATACCACAAGGAACCTTAAAAAAACAAAAGGCAACACAAAAGTAAATCCTAATTCTTTGAGTTCAGGTCCACTCTAAAGAGTAAAATGCTTTATAGTTTATCCCAACTTTGATGTCAATGTCAAAGATACCAGTTGATCCTGCCAGCTTCTATAACAGGAATCCCTTCCTGTTTCAAGGCAAAAAAAAAAGGTTTATGACAATTTTATTTCAATTTGGCAGTGTTGCCAGCCCAGAGAGCTGCTAGGTCAGGTTGCGTCATGGGTCTCTTTCTGGCATTATATTGTCATTCTGCAGGAAGAAGAGTGACACTCCTACACATCTTCCCCCGCCCCCCCCCGTTGATTTACATAAGATCCCCATTTTACATGCCTTCTGAGCAGCAAGGGCTACTAAGCGTTTAAGCACAAGAGCAGGAAAGACATCAGCAAAAGTAGCGCTCTCGTTCATAAGCCCCTGGCCAGCAGCCAGATTTAGAATAGAATAGGATAGGCGTCACGTGACTGCTACTAAGGGTTTAAAAAAATAAAAAAATAGTATTTACAGTAGTTCTAAAAGGCACAAGGTTTTTTCTGAGTGAAACCCCCCGCCCTATACTTACCTGAGCCCCATCTCAATTGATGTGCAAGAGAGTAGCATCTCTCCTGGGTCTCTCTCTCTCCTCACTGGCTCTCACAATCACATCCAGTAAGCCAATGAGGCGAGACCGAGAGGGGCAGGCGAGCCGTGCTTTGTGTGTAAATGAACAAGAGGGCAGCTCAGGTGCCAAGATACAATTGCACAGGACAAGTATTTATGTGTTTATTAAAAAATGACAACCTTCCAAATCACATAAGAGTTTTCTTGTGATTTTAATGCAGAAGTATAGTTTTATGGAGAGGTGACCGTTTGGGATAATGCTTTAGGTGAGAGAAGTACAGATGCTTTGATGACCACTGCCAACTGCCACCAGATAAAACTATAGATGAGGTGTTATCAGCATCAAAAAAGTCAAACGCGCCAAACATACCAAACTGAATACAATTTAATGGGACAACACCCAAATCTGAAGGCAATGCCTTGAATTACATTCATTTAGGGAAGCTTGGACAGATAATGCATAGCCAGCATGGGCGTCCGCTGAAATTTTTTCAGAGGGGGGCGCTTCGGCAGCGGCAATAAACAGTCACATTTTACCCTTTCTTCGCCCGCAAGCGGGGGTTAAAAGCGCCCCCCCCCCCCCACGTTAAAATGTAAAAACACCCCACTGTGCCCCCTGCATCTTTCAATATCTCTTTGCCACTACTGTGTACCCCCTCTCCACAACTGCACCTCTGGTCCCCTTTACATTACACAGCACCTCACAGCTCTGGACCCCTTTACATTACACAGCACCCCACAGCTCTGGACCCCTTTACTTTACACAGCACCCTGTATCACTGGCCCCCTTTACATTACACAGCACCCTGCATCACTGGACCCCTTTACATTACACAGCACTCTGCATCACTGGCCCCCTTTACATTACACAGCACCCTGCATCACTGGACCCCTTTACATTCATTACACAGCACCCTGCACCCCTTTACATTACACAGCACCCTACATCACTGGACCCCTTTACATTACACAGCACCCTTTCCCTTGACTGAAACACTACACTGTATTGACAGTATATTTATTTCAGGTCTAAAGAGGAACCTTTTGGAATGAGGGACAAATGGATTTGATTCCAGAAGAGGGACAGGCACTCTAAATAAGGGACAACTAGAGGGGAGGGGAGCGCTGCAGTCAACACTTAAATCAGCCCCAGGGCCAGTTCGGCCCTGCTCCTGGCTCTCCCTGGCGATTCCAGGGGGGGGCAAACGACCCCCCTTGCCCTATAGAGCGGACGCCCATGATAGCCAGTTAGCACGTTGGCTACACTTATGGAAAACTGTAGGGTAGTTTTGAAAACCTGAAAAAATACTGCTGTTGGCTAATATCTAAACTACCGTTAGAATTACATATTTTCAACTGCTCTGGAAAAATGCCAGCTAGACATTAAGCTATTTCTTTGGGCAACCACCCAAACATTATTTTTTTTGCTGAAATGACTGTTGACAGGGTATGGAGACATAAAAGTTAACGGATTCCTTTTAAAAATGATTAAAAATAGATAAAAAATCAATCATATAATGTGCCTGCAGTTTAGTTTCACTTTTAAACTGGTTTCATGTTTCTGTGAAGTAGAAATAGACACACAGAACAAAAACAAGCAAATACAGGGCAGTGTTTGGTTTTTAACCACTTAACCCCCGGACCATATCGCTGCCCAAAGACCAGAGCACTTTTTGCGATTCGGCACTGTGTCGCTTTAACTGACAATTGCGCGGTCGTGCGACGTGGCTCCCAAACAAAATTGGCATCCTTTTTTCCCCACAAATAGAGCTTTCTTTTGGTGGTATTTGATCACCTCTGTGGTCTTTATTTTTTGCGCTATAAACACAAATAGAGCGACAATTTAGAAAAAAAAATATATTTTTAACTTTTTGCTATCTTACCCCCCCCCCCCCCCAAAAAAAAATATATAAAAAAACATTTTTTTTCCTCAGTTTAGGCCGATACGTATTCTTCTACATATTTTTCGTTTAAAAAAAACGCATTAAGCGTTTATTGATTGGTTTGTGTAAAAGTTATAGCGTTTACAAAATAGGGGGTATTTTTAATAAAAACATTTTTACTAGTAATGGCGCGATCGGCGATTTTTTTCGGTACTGCGACATTATGGCGGACACTTCGGACACTTTTGACACATTTTTGGGACCATTGGCATTTTTATAGCGATCAGTTCTATAAAAATGCATTGGATTACTATAAAAATGCCACTGGCAGTGACAGGGTTAACACTAGGGGGCAAGGAAGGGGTTAAGTATGTCCCTGGTTGTGTTCTAACTGTGGGGGGGGGGGGGTGGCCTCACAAGGGGAAATCACTGATCTTCTGTTCATACATTGTATGAACAGAAGATCAGCATTTCCCCTGCTGACAGGACCCGTGTGTTTACACACACAGCTCCCGGTCCCCGCTCTGTAACGAGCGATCACGCGCATGGGACTTGGGGGGCGTGCACGCGCCCCTAGTGACCTGCGAGAGAGCCGACGTAGAGTTACGGGCTCTCGCGCAGGGGAGCCTACTTGCAGCCGTAAAACGACGGCGGCAGGTCGGCAAGCAGTTAAAATGAATCAATCTGAATCAATCTGGTTCTGAGGAGAGACACACAGTAATGACAGCTTGGACCACAGTGAAAAGCTGCCATGAGATTTTTCATAGGGAGCCAGACAAGCAGGAAGTGTGGAGATCAGAGAAGTATTACAGCAACTTCAAAGCAAAAACTAACAATGAGGACATGAAACCAGGACTGCAGTAAGGTAAAGGAAGCTATTTAGCTAAAAAAAAATCCTTTAGTGATCCTTTAATCACCATCTTTGAAAACAGTTCAAGCTCTTTTAGCGGTCAAAATTCTCAAATGTCCCATGAGACCCAAAAGAGTGGAAGGAGCACAAAGACTTAAAAGAGTAACTAATATATTAAGAAAGTACTACAGGAAAATACTTGGAGTATCTTCATCCTTCATGAATTAGAAATATAATACGTTCAAAGTTCTACCTCTGATTTTTAGAAACAGAGTTCATTTTCATCCAATCACCTAAAGAAAGTGATTGGGTCAATGAGCCACAAGGTAATGTGAATCTAGAAGCACATGCAGAGAATGAATGGGCAACTAGGTCATGCTCACATCACTAGAAATGGCACAGACACCATCATGGGAAAAGCTGTGCTAATGAGCGGTGACAATTCTGATGGAGCAGTTGTTCCATGCATCTGAAGGTAGCAGATGAACTTTTTTCTCCTTCTCATGAGGTGTATCCTGAGAGTGAGAGGAAGAATCACTTAGGCCTCTTACACACTATCAGTTTTTCTTCAGGTTTTTCTCTTCAGGTTTACCAAATCCATCTAATATGAGGTCTAACCTCAAGAGTCTCAATTTGTATGCAATCAGGCAGGCCCTTGAACTACATGGTTTTGGTAAACCTGAAGAGAAAAACCTGAAGGAAAACTGATAGTGTGTAAGAGGCCTTAAACTTTGATCAAATGATCTACTAAAATCCAGTCTGCCTTTTCTCTATAAAAACAGAGTAAAGAAGTAAAAGATGTAAGTACCTACAGAAAGAATTTGGAGCCTTCATATAAACTGAACCTAGGCCCCCAGGCTCAAACATATAATGTATAACAAGGTGCAAGGGAAATGTCACAGCAATTATATTGAGAGTGGGACTGTGAAGGGGGCAGTTGACAAGCAAGGTGCACTTCCAGGAGGCATAGAAGAGAAGCAATGTCATGTTTTATAGGAGAGCTTTATTACAAGAGCAAACCAATTCATGAATCCATCCTCCATGGACCTTTTATCAAGTCTGCAGGAGTAATTCCTGACCTGTCACAATATACAGCAACAGCAAAATATTTACAAAAGCTACGCCTTTCATCATTCATTAAAAAGCCATCCCTAAGCTGGACTCATGTGACTTTACCTAAACCAGGGGTGTCCCACCATTTCACCTTCCTGGACCACATTGGATGGAGAGAAGTGGTCTTAGGTCACACATAAAATACACCAACAATAAGGAGAGCTGATGAGCAGAAAAAAGTCTGGAGGATGACAAGTTAAATGCGGTAAAATCACGGTAAGAACGCGGTGTTTTACCACTATTTTAACGCTCCGCTATAGAGCCCTTTCACACTGGTGCGTTTTTGCCGCAAAAATATCGCTATTAAAGTGCTCAAACGCTCCAAAAAAAACCCCTCTCCATTGAAATGTATTAAAAATGCGGTAAAAACGCGGTAAAATGCCACTATTTTAACGCACCGCTATAGGGGTTTCCAGTGTGAAAGGGCTTTAAGACACTTGAGCGTTTTTGTGGCGTTTTCGCGGTAAAAATATTGCTATTAAAACGCTCATAAAAACGCGCCAAAAACGCCCCTCTCCATTGAAATTATTTGAAAACGCGGTAAAAACGCAGTGTTTTTACCGCTATTTTAACGCTCCGCTATAGAGCCCTTTCACACTGGTGCGTTTTTGACGCCTTTTCGTGGTAAAAATAGCGCTATTAAAACGCACATAAAACGCTTCAAAAACGCCCCTCTCCATTGAAATTGAAAGCGCGGTAAAAATGCGGTAAAATAGCGGTGTTTTTTTTCTGCTATTTTAACGCTCCGCTATAGAGCCCTTTCATACTGGTGCGTTTTTGACGCGTTTTCGCTGTAAAAATAGCGCTATTAAAAACGCTCCAAAAACGCCCCTCTCCATTGAAATGAATTGAAAACGCAGTAAAATAGCGATGTTTTAAACGCTCATAAAACGCTCCAAAAACGCCCCTCTCCATTAAAATGAATTGAAATTGTGGTAACGCGCTAAAAAACGCGGTCAAATGGCAGTAAAATATCGGTGTTTTACCGCTATTTTAACGCTCCGCTATAGAGCCCTTTTACACTGGTGCGTTTTTGTGGCGTTTTCGCGGTAAATATAGCGCTATTAAAACGCTCATAAAACAGGCGTTTCCAGTGTGAAAGTGCTCTTAAGACACAGCTGTATATGTATAGAGGGGAGGAGTGTCTTAACCAATCCTGTTGCTTGTTTTTTGTAAATTTGCATAAAATAAAAGATGGGAGGGTAAAAGTAAAACTAGTATTAGTTCAGTAGATATCGCCCGCAATGACAGCGAGAAAAAAAAAGTGCAAAAATGTTCTCTCCATAAGTTGAGACGAACACATTTTTCAGCCTTTACAGTGCAGAAAATAAGTATTTGAACACCCTGCTATTTTGCAAGTTCTCCCACTTGGAAATCATGGAGGGGTCTGAAATTGTTATTGTAGGTGCATGTCCACTGTGAGAGACATAATCAAAAAAAAAAAAATCAATCAATGTATGATTTTTTTAACTATTTATTTGTATGATACAGCTGCAAAGAAGTATTTGAACACCTGTCTATCAGCTAGAATTCTGACCCTCAAAGACCTGTTAGTCTGCCTTTAAAATGTCCACCTCCACTCCATTTATTATCCTAAATTAGATGCACCTGTTTGAGGTCATTAGCTGCATAAAGACACCTGTCCACCCCATACAATCAGTAAGAATCCAACTACTAACATGGCCAAGACCAAAGAGCTGTCCAAAGACACTAGAGACAAAATTGTACACCTCCACAAGGCTGGAAAGGGCTACGGGTGAAAAAAGTTCCACTGTTGGAGCAATCATTAGAAAATGGAAGAAGCTAAACATGACTGTCAATCTCCCTCGGACTGGGGCTCCATGCAAAATCTCACCTCGTGGGGTCTCAATGATCCTAAGAAAGGTGAGAAATCAGCCCAGGACTACACGGGAGGAGCTGGTCAATGACCTGAAAAGAGCTGGGACCACCGTTTCCAAGGTTACTGTTGGTAATACACTAAGACGTCATGGTTTGAAATCATGCATGGCACGGAAGGTTCCCCTGCTTAAACCAGCACATGTCAAGGCCCGTCTTAAGTTTGCCAATGACCATTTGGATGATCCAGAGGAGTCATGGGAGAAAGTCATGTGGTCAGATGAGACCAAAATAGAACTTTTTGGTCATAATTGCACTAACCGTGTTTGGAGGAAGAAGAATGATGAGTACCATCCCAAGAACACCATCCCTACTGTGAAGCATGGGGGTGGTAGCATCATGCTTTGGGGGTGTTTTTCTGCACATGGGATAGGGCGACTGCACTGTATTAAGGAGAGGATGACCGGGGCCATGTATTGCGAGATTTTGGGCAACAACCTCCTTCCCTCAGTTAGAGCTTTGAAGATGGGTCGAGGCTGGGTCTTCCAACATGACAATGACCCGAAGCACACAGCCAGGATAACCAAGGAGTGGCTCTGTAAGAAGCATATCAAGGTTCTGGCGTGGCCTAGCCAGTCTCCAGACCTAAACCCAATAGAGAATCTTTGGAGGGAGCTCAAACTCCGTGTTTCTCAGCGACAGCCCAGAAACCTGACTGATCTAGAGAAGATCTGTGTGGAGGAGTGGGCCAAAATCCCTCCTCCAGTGTGTGCAAACCTGGTGAAAAACTACAAGAAACGTTTGACCTCTGTAATTGCAAACAAAGGCTACTGTACCAAATATTAACATTGATTTTCTCAGGTGTTCAAATACTTATTTGCAGCTGTATCATACAAATAAATAGTTAAAAAAATCATACATTGTGATTTCTGGAAAAAAATTTTTTGATTATGTCTCTCACAGTGGACATGCACCTACGATGACAATTTCAGACCCCTCCATGATTTCCAAGTGGGAGAACTTGCAAAATAGCAGGGTGTTCAAATACTTATTTTCTGCACTGTATATCCAACTTACAGCATCACAGTATAGTAGATGCGAGAGCGGGTTGCTTTGATATCTGTCCATGAGATCATCTATCATTTTCATCCAAGGAAGCTGCCATTTTGGCCTCTGTTTAATCTTCAACTGCCGTGGTGCTGCACATGTGATCAGTTATGACACCAGCCATTGGATGGTTTGACAGTTTGGTTGAGAGCACAACCAATGTGACAGTTGGCAATCCCGGCATGCCGGAAATGTAACTGCTTTTTGAAACTGTTAAATCGATGGGTTTACTTCGGCTTTAAGTGTCCGCCAGATCCTAGGCAGGTGTCTCATTTGCTCAAACATCCAAGTTGTGCCGCTAGAAGCTGTATCTGATGCAGCCAGTGCTTCCCGACACGTCATGGGCTTGCATTGGGATGCGCAGAATACCGCTTCTCGGCCTTTTGGCGCTAAGATTAAGTGTGTTTTACCGCTATTTTAACGCTCCGATATAGGCAATTCCAGTGTGAAAGGGCTCTTTTTGCCGCATTTTCGCGGTAAAAATAGCACTATTAAAACGCTCATAAAACGCTCCAAGAACGTCCCTCTCCATTGAAATAAATTGAAAACGCGGTAAAAATGTAGCGTTTTACCGCTATTTTAACGCTCCGCTATAAAGCCCTTTTCGCGGTAATCACAGGATGTGAGAGCGGCTCTGGCTGATATCTGTTCCTTAGCGGATTCACTTCCGACTTGATCTAAGGCAGGTGTGTCCCAGCACTCCAATACAGGTTGGGTCTGGCTGATATCTGTTCCTAGCGGATTCACTTCCAACTGATCTCCATGGCAGGTGTTGTCCCAGAGCGCAAACACATCTTTTGCCTTTGTAGAAGCTGTATCTGATGCAACCAGTGCTTCCCAGTCAATGGGCTTTGCATTGGGATGCGCAGAATACCGCTTCTCGGCCTTTTGGTGAAGATCAAGTGTGTTGTTATAGCATTTTTATTTCATGCTATGAATGTCTTATAAATGGAAAAGCTTTAATATAGAATATTTAAATAAATAAACCCACATTAAATTATGTACACAGATATCAATGACACACACTAAGAGCCCTTTCACACTGGTGCGTTTTTGCGCTAAAAGTAGCGCTATTAAAACGCTCCAAAAACGCCCTTCTCCATTGAAATGCTGAGCTGTCGGCTGACAGGGCGGTCCCGCCACACTGTGCAGGGACCGCCCTGTCTCTCCTCCGCTCTTCCCTATGGGGAATCGGATGAATACGGACCGGGTGTCCGTATTCATCCGATCTGTCAGATGGTCAAAAAATAGGGTTTTCTTCCGTCTGAAAAATCGTATCTTGACGGGGGCGGATATTTACGGACGTTAGCGGCTGCTCATCCGCTAACGTCCTCGATCCCATAGGGATGCATTGTGAGTCCGTAAACGGACTTAGAAAAAGCGGACCGTTCGTCCGTCTGCTCGTGTGAAAGGGCCCTTACTTAAGATGCTGGCGCCTCCACCCGGAGCCAAGGGACAGGATGGCTTTGTACAAGTAAGTAGATGTTGACCCTGGTTGTTGGCCATACAAACATTCATTTGTTTGCCTATACAAATATGTTCTAATACATGTGTTTTATGGATATAAAAGAACAAAAAAAAAAATAAAAGATAAAAATGTGAAGTGTAAAAATAAATTTGAAGCCAATTTTTAAAAAACTTTTAGAGGCAATTCTGCTCTACAAAGCTGGAACACGATCAGTAGACCAGGATAAAATGGTTTCCATACAGTTTAAAAGGGCCACATGCACTAGAATGCAACAGAGGAAACCGTCATCTCTAGTGTACACGGGTCAATGCCAGCAAAATTCATATCTCCTCCAGTTTTTTTTTTACCCTCACGCCTGGTGATTGCTTAGTATGCAACTATCAGCTTGGCTTCCCATGGTCTCAGACACATCCACACTAAAGCTATATTGCAACCATAGGCGTGCGCACGGGGTGTGCCGGGTGTGCCCAGGCACACCCTAATCATCATGCACGCATATCGTTCTGTGTGGTGGTGTCGGGCTTTTATTTCAGCCAGAACTACTTCAAGTACTGCCCTGCGCTTGCCGCATTCTCCTGTCAACTGGAAACACAGAAGCAAAGTTTCTGTGTCAACAAATGACAGCGCTTCTCTCCCGGCGCTGCCTGCATTTAACCCTTCACGTTCCCTGTCCTATGCCAGCGATAGCAGAAGATTGGGCTGGGGTTGTGCACAGCCACGCTAGCCCGGCAGCAGCACCTTGTGATATCTCATATCTGTGTCCTCCTGCAGTGCAGCCTGAACTCCAATTTAACATGGCCGGATCTACGGGATTCTGGGGTGGGCTAGGCACCCCCAGGCAATTCCCCTCTCTCGTGGATGCTGTGCCCAGGCAGGGTTGCACACCGTTAATTTCAGCCATCACTCCCACCACTCCATGAACGGAAGAGAAGAGAGGGTTCAGTCTGCTCAAACCTCCTCCTGCTCTTATTCTGTTTGTCTGCCCTGCTTGGAATTACAGCAGCTTCAACTAGATCGTGGCTGCATGAATAATGACAGAGCCTGCAGAGACCAGCCTATGACAAGTGAGCATTTCAGTGAACTCTCCACGTCGCCCCCCTTTTTCCCCATCAGTCTGTCCTCTCCCCCCATGATCTGTCCCCCCTCCTCCCCTATCTGTCTCTCTCCTGCCCAATCTGCCCCCTCCTCCCTTATCTGTCCCCCCTTCTCCACATCTGTCTCCACTACTAATCCCCCATCTGTTCCCCCTCTCCTCCCCCTCCTCCCCTATCTGTCCCCCCTTCTCCACATCTGTCTCCACCACTAATCCCCCATCTGTTCCCCCTCTCCTCCCCTATCTGTCCCCCCTTCTCCACATCTGTCTCCACCACTAATCCCCCATCTGTTTCCCCTCTCCTCCCCCTCCTCCCCTATCTGTCCCCCCTTCTCCACATCTGTCTCCACCACTAATCCCCCATCCGTTCCCCCTCTCCTCCCCCTCCTCCCCTATCTGTCCCCCCTTCTCCACATCTGTCTCCACCACTAATCCCCCATCTGTTTCCCCTCTCCTCCCCCTCCTCCCCTATCTGTCCCCCTTTCTCCACATCTGTCTCCACCACTAATCCCCCATCTGTTCCCCCTCTCCTCCCCTATCTGTCCCCCCTTCTCCACATCTGTCTCCACCACTAATCCCCCATCTGTTCCCCCTCTCCTCCCCTATCTGTCCCCCCTTCTCCACATCTGTCTCCACCACTAATCCCCCATCTGTTCCCCCTCTCCTCCCCTATCTGTCCCCCCTTCTCCACATCTGTCTCCACCACTAATTCCCCATCTGTTCCCCCTCCTCCCCTATCTGTCCCCCCTTCTCCACATCTGTCTCCACCACTAATCCCCCATCTGTTTCCCCTCTCCTCCCCCTCCTCCCCTATCTGTCCCCCCTTCTCCACATCTGTCTCCACCACTAACCCCCAATCCGTTCCCCCTCTCCTCCCCCTCCTCCCCTATCTGTCCCCCTTCTCCACATCTGTCTCCACCACTAATCCCCCATCTGTTTCCCCTCTCCTCCCCCTCCTCCCCTATCTGTCCCCCTTTCTCCACATCTGTCTCCACCACTAATCCCCCATCTGTTCCCCCTCTCCTCCCCTATCTGTCCCCCCTTCTCCACCACTAATCCCCCATCTGTTCCCCCTCTCCTCCCCTATCTGTCCCCCCTTCTCCACATCTGTCTCCACCACTAATTCCCCATCTGTTCCCCCTCCTCCCCTATCTGTCCCCCCTTCTCCACATCTGTCTCCACCTCTAATCCCCCATCTGTTCCCCCCTCCTCCCCTATCTGTCCCCCCTTCTCCACATCGGTCTCCACCTCTAATCCCCCATCTGTTCCCCCTCCTCCCCTATCTGTCCCCCCTTCTCCACATCTGTCTCCACCACTAGTCCCCCATCTGTTCCCCCTCTCCTCCCCTATCTGTCCCCCCTTCTCCACATCTGTCTCCACCACTAATCCCCCATCTGTTCCCCCTCCTCCCCTATCTGTCCCCCCTTCTCCACATCTGTCTCCACCTCTAATCCCCCATCTGTTCCCCCTCCTCCCCTATCTGTCCCCCCTTCTCCACATCGGTCTCCACCTCTAATCCCCCATCTGTTGCCCCTCCTCCCCCCTCCTCCCCTATCTGTCCCCCTTCTCCACATATATCTCCACCTCTAATCCCCCATCTGTTTCCCCTCTCCTCCCCCCCTATCTGTCCCCCCTTCTCCACATCTGTCTCCACCACTAATCCCCCCATCTGTTCCCCCTCCTCCCCTATCTGTCCCCCCTTCACATCTGTCTCCACCATTAATCCCCCATCTGTTCCCCCTCTCCTCCCCCTCCTCCCCTATCTGTCCCCCCTTCTCCACATCTGTCTCCACCACTAATCCCCCATCTGTTCCCCCTCTCCTCCCCTATCTGTCCCCCCTTCTCCACATCTGTCTCCACCACTAATCCCCCATCTGTTCCCCCTCTCCTCCCCCTCCTCCCCTATCTGTCCCCCCTTCTCCACATCTGTCTCCACCACTAATCCCCCATCTGTTCCCCCTCTCCTCCCCCTCCTCCCCTATCTGTCCCCCCTTCTCCACATCTGTCTCCACCACTAATCCCCCATCTGTCCCCCCTTCTCCACATCTGTCTCCACCACTAATCCCCCATCTGTTCCCCCTCTCCTCCCCCTCCTCCCCTATCTGTCCCCCCTTCTCCACATCTGTCTCCACCACTAATCCCCCATCTGTTCCCCCTCTCCTCCCCCTCCTCCCCTATCTGTCCCCCCTTCTCCACATCTGTCTCCACCACTAATCCCCCATCTGTTCCCCCTCCTCCCCTATCTGTCCCCCCTTCTCCACATCTGTCTCCACCTCTAATCTCCCATCTGTTCCCCCTCCTCCATCTGTCCCCCCTTCTCCACATCTGTCTCCACCACTAATCCCCCATCTGTTCCCTCTCCTCCCCTATCTGCCACCCCTTCTCCACATCTGTCTCCACCACTAATCCCCCATCTGTTCCCCCTCCTCCCCTATCTGTCCCCCCTTCTCCACATCTGTCTCCATCACTAATCCCCCATCTGTTCCCCCTTCTCCCCTATCTGTCCCTTCTCCACATCTGTCTCCACCACTAATCCCCCATCCGTTCCCCCTCTCCTCTATCTGCCCCCCCTTCTCCACATCTGTCTCCACCACCAATCCCCTATATGTTCCCCCTCTCCTCCCCCTTCTCCACATCTGTCTCCACCTCTAATCCCCCATCTGTTCCCCCTCTCCTCCCCCTCCTCCCCTATCTGTCCCCCCTTCTCCACATCTGTCTCCACCTCTAATCCCCCATCTGTTCCCCCTCCTCCCGTATCTGTCCCCCCTTCTCCACATCTGTCTTCACCACTAATCCCCCATCTGTTCCCCCTTCTCCCCTATCTGTCCCTTCTCCACATCTGTCTCCACCACTAATCCCCCATATGTTCCCCCTCTCCTCTCCCCTCCACCCCTATCTGCCCCCCCTTCTCCACATCTGTCTCCGCCACTAATCCCCCATCTGTTCCCCTCCTCCCCTATCTGTCCCCCCTTCTCCACATCTGTCTCCACCACTAATCCCCCATATGTTCCCCCTCTCCTCTCCCCTCCTCCCCCATCTGTCCCCCCCTTCTCCACATCTGTCTCCGCCACTAATCCCCCATCTGTTCCCCTCCTCCCCTATCTGTCCCCCGCTTCTCCACATCTGTCTCCCCCTCCTCCTCTATCTGTCCCCTTCTCCCCAATCTTTCTCCCTCAATGCCCCCTTTCCCCGTCTCCCCACTTTTTCCCCATCTGTCTCCCCCTCTTCCCTCTCTTACCTGAGCTCTGCTCTCTATAGGCAGCGCACACCTGAACTCTGCTCTCTATAGGCAGCGCACACCTGAACTCTGCTCTCTATAGGCAGCGCACACCTGAACTCTGCTCTCTATAGGCAGCGCACACCTGAACTCTGCTCTCTATAGGCAGCGCACACCTGAACTCTGCTCTCTATAGGCAGCGCACACCTGAACTCTGCTCTCTATAGGCAGCGCACACCTGAACTCTGCTCTCTATAGGCAGCGCACACCTGAACTCTGCTCTCTATAGGCAGCGCACACCTGAACTCTGCTCTCTATAGGCAGCGCACACCTGAACTCTGCTCTCTATAGGCAGCGCACACCTGAACTCTGCTCTCTATAGGCAGCGCACACCTGAACTCTGCTCTCTATAGGCAGCGCACACCTGAACTCTGCTCTCTATAGGCAGCGCACACCTGAACTCTGCTCTCTATAGGCAGCGCACACCAGAATTCTGCGTTCTATAGGTAGCACACACCTGAACTCTGCACGCTATAGGCAGCACACTTCTGAATTCTGCACTCTATAGGAACTCTGCTCTCTATGCACAGCGCATGCCTTCTCTCTGCACTCTCGCAGCACACATCTAAACTCTGTACTTTATATGCAGCATACACCAGAACGCGGCACTCTATACGCAGCGTACATCTGAACTCTGCACTCACATGTGTGTTTGAGCTTTGGGGTGCACACCCTAATGCAACAGGCTGCGCACGCCTATGATTGCAACTCTAAACTCCAATGAGGGGGTAAACTCCAACATGAAACGTTCATATCTGCAAAGCGTGTGCGTCTCAGGTTTGAGGCCTCTCAGGGTGCTTAGTGGAAGAATTTTAAGGAAGCGGTGCTGTACACCAGTACCTTTTGATACCTTTCATCACCCTGTATGGCAGTTTGGAATGTATATTATGCTGACCCCGAGCTATATCCATCATCAATGAGATACGTTTACTGAACAATAAGGGTCCTTTCACACAAAAGCACGTTTGGTGCGTTCAGTTTGCCTTACAATAAAAGTGGTGGCTTTTGGTGCGCTTGTGAAAAACTGCACCAAGGAATCGGTATGCAGAGCAGAACTTCTGCAGTGTGACCAGTTACGCGCTCCGGCGTATAGCGCGCACCCCTAAAGTAGCCCCGAAATTACTGTAATTCCTTGTCCGGTCTGGCGTCCGTCTGTGGCCTCGGTGGGGTCCTCCCGGCTTCTCCCGCGTCAAATCCCTGCTTCCCGCGCTCAGTTTGAAGCCTCCGCCGACATATACCGAGCGCAGTACACTCGGGCACACTCGACTTCTCACGCATAAACGTCACAGAGCGTGACTACGAGCGAAGCCGAGCCTGGCCGAATGTACCAGAGTGTACTGCGCTCGGTATATGTCGGCGCAGGCTTCAAACTGAGCACGGGAAGCGGGTATCGGCGTATATCGCGCAGCCGCGATTTTTCCCTTATTTTAAGGCGAAAAAAGTGCGCGGTATATGCCGATAAATACGGTACATAGGATTTAATGGAGTAGCTTCCATGTGCTTTTGTCACTCTGGAAAAGCGTGAAAAAAGCACTCCAGTGTGAAAGGATCAGTGTTGCCGGCTTTCTCTACCTCTGTATCCAGTGTGAAAGGGGCCTAACAGAAAAAAAGATCTTATTCATTTCAGATAGTGCATTTTCTGTTCTGTTGAAGAACCATAAAAACATGGTGTGCTAATGAAAGCCACAAGCTAAGAGCAAAGCATTCTCCAAATCACTCTCCAATTACTAGACAACAGTGCCAATTATCTGCCAACGTGACTGCCAAGCAGTGCTCTGCAGAGAGAGGCTTCACAGACAAGGCGAAGTCAAAATGTCATTTTGGGGGCATGGGGAAAGGTCATTTACAGTAATGGTTACAGCACACAACTGAACGGAGTACATTGCAGTGGAGTATGCTGGAGTCAATTTGCCATTTCCAGATCATTCTTTATAATTTAGTACTCTACAGAACCCAATACATACTACAGCTTTCTAAAGAGAAGATGGATCTAAAAGTGGCCATGCACAAGGAAATAATTGGTTGGAAAGAAACACTCAGATCCTGAGATATGACTCTCTACACCAGGGCTGCTATTCAATGCATGTATGAAATCTCCATTTTTATCTTCAGAGATAAAATGAATGAAAGACTCAAAAAAGGCCCAACTGTAGACACCAATGCCTTCTGCAATTGATCTTGCTTCATACACAATGAGAATATTGCTAAAATGACCAAACATTTGTATGTTGCGATTACTCCTGCCCGTGTATGGTGGCCTCTACATGATCAGATACCTATACTGCTAACCTGCTGTTCTAGGTCAGCTAGCCTGCTGTTAGCCATTAAAGGACACCAATTGGGATAGAACTATTGTTGCTACCATTGCTAAAACAGATTTGGAAGTTGTGTGCCGTTGGTTCTAGGACTGTCATTTCTGAAGTAATCAAAGTTTACCTGAAACCGGACATTTGATGGCCTGCCAACCTCACACAACATCTCCCATATTCAGAGTGCTCAGTGTATGAGGTCAGGCAGCCGACAGCAACTTAAAGACTTCAAACGATCTCTTGCCCCGGCACACACTCACAACAGCTAGTCCAGTTTAGACAAAGAAAGACAATAAACATGGATAAAAGTCAAATCTTTAATAAGTAATCATGCACAGTAATAAAGGAAGTGTGAATATGCAAATTCCTGCATTAGTCCAATTGAAACTGGTTCACTTTCAGGAAAAAATTGGTCCTGCAACATTAGAGGTTGAAGGTCTATGCTACCATGCTGCTTTTAAACGATAAGTTAACTGTGGGAAATAATGTAAGCAAAAATATTTCTCATAGCTCACCAATCTCTTATCTATGTGCAATAGTGGGGCAGGAAAGCTCTACTCCTAGGGCTGGCCATAGAGTATACAATTTTCTCTTTTTCAATTTCCTTTAGGTTTAACTTCAACAATAGTGCAAGGGCCTGCTTGATTGCATACAAATTAAAAGTGTTTAGGTTTGACCTCATATATGGTTTTGGTAAATCTAAAGGACAACTGCAGAAGACAATTGTATAAAGGTTAGCCTTACAAAGCAGATTTTCCCTGCATTTCTCACTAGTAAATGGATGCATCTCAGCTCAACATGGCATCACATTGTAAACTGTACACCAAAAAAAAGTCGCCACCAAAAAAAAGTCACCAAGTGACCCTGTAAAGAAACCAACATCCAAAAAAGGACTTTATTTTTTTATTCTGAGGATCTGATTTCACTGCTAAGCCCTGCAAACCGTCAGGGTAGAGTGACAAATCAAAACTAAATCAGAGAGAGACACAGAAGAGGCCTTTCTGGCTATTAATGAGAACAATAAGAACCTTGTGGTGTTAATATGGAGAGGCAGGTTTCAAAAGCCAACAGCTTTTCCAATAATCTAGGTGGCTTTTCCAATAAATATTAAAAATAAGAAAAGCTACAACTGCATTCCCCATAATTCAATGATGGGTACTATTCGGCTCATCTTCAATGCAAAGGTAATACAAGTTTACTATTCTTAGTGTTTACCAGGGTCCAATGCATTATGGGACGTGATCTAAAATATTTTTACAATAATGTACATTTAGGAAGTACTGTAACCATACTGAAACTATATTGAGAAGGACTGAACCATTATGTGGGCCTAAAGGACTTCTTTACAAGCTCATTGAATGGGTGAGGAGGCGATAATTAGTGAACAATGGGGACTTAAAAGCTGGCCAGACTGTTCAAATCTTGGCCGGTTCAGCAGGAACTGGCAGGGATTCGAACCATGTAATGGCAGACTGAACATACCAAAGTTGATTGATCAACTTGGGAACCACCAGCCTGACAAATTTTACATGCAATTAATTGCTAGTGGCTGTTCTAGCCACTAACAATCATGGTGTGCTCCTGAAAGGAACGGCTTCAACCCCCCCTACACGGAGAACACAGTGATTCCACGAGAGGGATTTCTCTGTCAACACTGGCTGTGTTGATAGAGGAATCAAGTGATACTTCGGTTGCAGGAAAGAAATTCGCTCTTTCTAAGGCTGGCCAAAGTTTAGTAGCTCATTACTGTAAGTAAACTATAGATGGAGCGAAAATAAATTTGCTGGATTCCCCCATCAACATGCACAGTGTTCTTGAGGGAATCCCTCCCACCAAGCTATTGTGTTCTCCCAGTGGGGTGGTGGGGAAGTTGTCCCCACAGGGAGCACACAGCGATTATTTATCACATGTAAAATCCATCAGGCTAGTAGTACCCAAGTTGATCAATCAGCTTGGATAAGTTTAGTCTGCCCATACATGGTTCGAATCTTGGTCAGTTCCTGCTGAACGGGCCGAGATTCGCAACATCTATGGCCGGCTTAAAAGATAAGAGTGTACAAAAAGTGGCACCATGCTATGCTAATAAGGGGTCAGGAGAAGCCCTTTACCAGCTTTCACTGCAGGAAACAATGTGTACATAGAGCAGGGAAATGGAGAGAAGGGAAGAGGAGAGCAAAAATGGAGTATAAGAAGCAGGTAGAATGGTGATGTAAATGATTGAATCAGGCATGGGGACAAAAGACCTGAGGTAATAGTTTGCATGAATTGTACACAAGTTCAGGTAGCCTATGTGGGAAGGTCATGACCGGCCATAATGAGCCACATCCAGACAAAAATATTCCAAAGTTTAAGAAATCCTATAACAAACTATTGGGATCTTCCTCATATCCAGGTGATTTCATGTTTCTTTTTACATTAGCAATTCCTTTCCATGTATGCTCAACTATGCTTTTCAATACACATTACCATATCTAAGTCTGTAAAGGTAAAGAGAAATCATGCACTTGGGTAGTTAACCTCCAAGCTGCTAGCACCGAACAATTTGTGATGCCAAATATTTTGAACCAACAATGTTAAATAAAGTGCAAGCATTATAAGAGTCGGTTCACACTGGGGCGACACGACTTCCAGCACGACTTTCAGAGGCAACTCCAACACGACTTGAGCATGAACCACAGGGTGATCTGGGGCGATTTACAACACGACTTGAAGTCGTCTCCAGGACAGGAGACTTTCCAGTGGCCAATCAAACAACAATCAGCTTTAGGGGAGGGAGGGGATTGCCTGAGAAATGTATGTTATCTTTCTGGAAAGTTGCTTCAGTTAAGACAGTGATCAGACTTCCGAGGCGACTTCCATTGAAATCAATGGGTACAAATCGCCTAGAAGTCAGATTGAAGTAGTAGAGGAACCTCTTCTGAAGTCGGAGCGACTTCAGTAGTGTGTATTAAGAGGGCTGCCATTCACTTACATTGCATTTCTGTACAGCGCGACTTGGGACGACTTGAGACTACTTCAAGTCAGATCCCAAGTCACCCCAGTGTGAACCGACTAACAAAATAAAATATACAATCAAAAAGCAAATATCAATAAATATCAAAGGTGTCACTTTAGAAATAAATATTAGCCTGTGCCCTATGGACAGAACATATACCACAGAAGGATGATCAAAGGTGTACCAACACAGAAGCCGAGCATTATGGGAAATTGCAGCATTCTATAGTCCTTGCACATCAGTGTCACACCGGCCATTTTTCAATATCTGGAAAGCAGGTTGAGAACTTACTTATACTTTGTGCCCAATGACATATTGTAAAAGACAGAAACCGTTTTTTCCATTTATTGTCCAATCACAGGCTGGGGGAATGACCAGACGTGTAAAGCCTTGTACACACGATCAGTCCATACGATGAGACCGGTCTGAAGGACCATTGTCATAGGTTAACCGATGAAGCTGACTGATGGTCTGATGTGCCTACACACCATCAGTTAAAAAAACAATCGTATCAGAACGCGATGATGTAAAACACAACGACGTGCTGAAAAAAATGAAATTCAATGCTTCCAAGCATGCGTCGACTTGATTCTGAGCATTCCGATTCTGAGCATGTGCAGGTTTTGACCTATCGGTTAAGAGTCCATAGGTTAATTTTTAAAGCAAGTTGGCTTTTTTTTTAACCTAAGGATAAATAGCCCACACACGATTGGTTTTGACCGATGAAAACGGTCCATCAGACCGTTGTCCTCTGGCTAACCTATCGTGTGTACTGGTCTCCTGCTCTGCCACACTGGGCGGTGCATTAGATCTGTGTAAATCTCAGGACTGGATATACAGAAATCCTTTTTGCATGCAAGGCCTCGCTCTCAACAGGAGAGAGTGTCCAAGTGCATTTACTGTTTTGCACATTCTTGCGCGTTGCATTTTTAATCGCGGTACACTAAAACCATGTGATAATGAGGTACCATGCATTTTGGTGATGCACACACATGCATCACAGAGGAACCTTAACAATTAATGACACCTGCATGTCTGCAAAAGGGCTGTGCATTTTTGCGTGGTGCAGTAAAAAGCCCATTCACACCAGAAACTGCACATAATTGCTTTTTGACTGCATGTTTACATGCATTTGAAGCGAGTTATGCGCTGCAATTAGCACTGCCTTTGCAGTGCATTTTTCTATATACGTTTTTGGGCTTGTCTTTCTTGGCTTAAAGGGGCGCAGTTCATTTGAAGCGCATCCCTGCATTTGTGAGGCAGAAAACCGCTGCTTGCTCTACTTTTTTTTTTTTACTACACTGAACTGCACTGCAATTATGTGAACTATGGCCATAGGATCACCTTGATGGGCTGTCTATACAGTTGGAGTGAAGATCAAAATGCATTCCATTGCGTTCAGTGTGAAAGGGCCCCAACACACATTTTTTGCATGGTTTTCCAAAGCTGCACCTGGTGTGAAAAAGCCCTAAAATGGCTTTCACATATGTATTTTATCTGTAGATTTAGTAGTTAGCCCATAGTTCACATTTAACATTTCAGCATTTGCTAAATGCCAAAGTGAATCGGCAATATGGAAAGGGCAGAACTAAGAGCTTTACAAGAAGATCCAGTAATTTCCTACACATTTCCATTACTGTACATACTTTAATGTAGTTTATAATGTTCCAATAGACTTTCCCCCCCATTTTTAAATTACCATCCAATTACACATTCTGAAAACAACATTTCACATTCTCTAGTGCTAATAAAGTTATATTAGAAAAATAAATGTATTTTGTCTAATTTAATTTTTACTACCATTACAGTGGGAAAGATATTCAATTATCATTACTTATGAGCAGTGCAGGAATTTTGTCAATTCAGCTCCACAGCAGTTTATCTATCCCATGTTTACTCCAAGACTAGTGCAAAGGGGCTTTTGTCTAAAGCGTTTCACAATCGACATTATATCCTTGTAAATGGATTGAAGGTTGCAGAATAACAATGGCTACAAGAACATATGAATCCCACATCTGTGCAATGTAATGTGGAACAAACTGTCTCATCTAATCCTTACATTGGTAGAACATCCAGGGTTCCTTTACCCACATGAGTGTACAGCCATACATTTGTAAACTGTATTTGATTTTTTTTAAAGTAGTGAAATTACCTTTGACTTTGTATCAGCCTCATGCACCCCCTGTATGGAGTTCAGGATTGAAGAGGTAAAAGCAGTGCAAAAAGCCAATCACATGCTGATAGGAGGAGAAAGAGTGATGGGGAGATGAGCTCATTGATGCCCTTCTTCTCCATGTACTGCCAAGTCGCACGCTAAAGGAGGGATAAGACCTTTGAGCCAGGTTCACATCTATACGTTTGGTGCTGCCCGTGTTTGAGCTAGAATGGGCTGCTGTACCTGTGGGAAATGCAGGAAAAAGGTGCCTGCACCTTTAAAAACCACAGCCGCAGGGAAATCGCATGGTGCTTTAATGGTCTGTGAAAAAGCAGCACATTTTGTTTGCGGTGGGGGAACAGGTGCGATACCTGGACCTGCAACCACCTGCACAAGTGTTAAGCTGCCTATACACTAAGCCTATGTTCTAGTGGTGCACCAAAAGCCAAAACCAAAAAAAAAAAAAAAAAAACACACCTCCCCATTATAATACATTGAAAACATGGCAAAAATGCATCAAGCACACACACAAGTGCTGTTTCTTTATGCGCCTTTTGAGTGACCTGACATATGAAAATCGAACCGCAGCAAAATTTTCAGTGCCCATTGTCGGCATCTTTTTTTTCTATCAGCAAAGCGCTAATAACCCTATCTTGGGCCGATAATTTTAAGCAGCAGATTAATCGGCGCATCCCTACTAGAATGCTGTACCGGTAACCCGCATCTGCACTGGATCGCATTGTACAAAACAACCATTTGATGCAGCTGCACTGCGGTTCCAAAACTCTTGCATGCACGACTTTGGTGCATGCAAAATGAATAAACTCAAATTGCACCACACTGAATCGCATGTGAATTGAACAGGAATGCGGTTCAGTTCGTGTGCAATTCAAATGCGTTTCATAGTGTGAAGTGAATTTCATCTACTTCTTAATGAACAGGCTGAAATGTATTTGATTGATTTTTACCTGACATCCTTTGATTTTTCATTAAGATATTTGTCGGCCAAATAGCACCCGCATCCAATCAGATGCAGGCACTGTTCAGGGGCTCCAACAGCTGGTGGTAGCAACTGAGAGATTACAATAGATGAGGTGGATGATTAATGGACAAATCTGTTAATACATTCGTTAAACCCCCCCCCCCCCAAAAAAAAAGCATTCTGTTCTCGTAAAGCATTTTATACAGCACAGTACTTGCCACATGTAATACCTGGCTGGTTCTGCCCTCCCCCTGTTAACTGACCACAGTATTTCATGGCTGCTGAGCCCTGACACCATGGTCAGCTTATGTGCCTCCATCATCCCCAGCCATCTGCAGTTCTCATGCGTTTCCCTCTGTCCTCCCCCTCCCTGCCCGTCAGCTCTCACTAGCGCTGCTCTGCTCCTCTTTCCATTGCTTCAAAACTATCTGACCTTTATATCACCCCCTCTGTCAGATAAAAAGCTGCATCCTAGTGCCTGTGCTTTATTAAAAAAAAAAAAAGCAGATTTCTACCTGTTTTAACATAATCTCCCAGCGATCACGCGACTCCAGGCTCTCCTCCTCGGCTGACATCAGCAGGGGAATATAGGCCCTGCCCGCTGGAGCTAACAGAAGGGGAGAGCAGAGAGCCCAGAGACACGTGATCACTGGGAGATGCTGTTCCAACAGGTAGAAATCAGCTTTTGTTTTAAATAAAGCACAGGCACTAGGATATAGCTTTTTATCTGACAGAGGGGGTGATATAAAGATGAGATGGTGGCTTAACAATCACTTTAAATTTATTTTGTTCTCCTTTAAAGATTAAATGAAAGAAATTTACGTGTGCATGGCCAGCTTTACCTAACTGCAGCAGAGAAGAATCAAGATAGACTGAACCCCTTTGGCAATATATGCATTTTATCTATGTATGGAGTATAAAAGTTCAACCCCACACTACTTCCAGCGATGGCAGCTACCCTGTATACTATGCCATTATTGGTGAGACCGATTGGTGGTTTAGTGACACGAGTATGAAATTAGTCATTTTAATGCCACCTTGAAAGGGTTTGCAATTGAGAAAACACAATTCTTTTTTATATATATTTAAAAAGAGAAAGGAATTCCGTATTGAACAGATGAAGGTGTGTGTTCTTGGGGTGGTGTGGGTTGGAAATCCTTGCCGTCCATTCTCTCCTGCGTGCCCCACCTGTCAACACTCACTTTTGAGACAGCACCCCAACTGTAAAAATACTGCAGCCTGGTTTCCCCTTCCTGGTCTAGCGGTTTTGCCATAAATCAACATGCAGGATTTTGGCACATTTGCTGACAGCAAAGTAGAGGAAATGGAGACCCAATGCTGAAAAACAGCAGCAGGCCAGCCCCCAGGTAGTGACTTTTCTGGACTCCGATTAGGTCACTGCAAACTGAAGAAGCCCAAACATTGATTCTTTTTTTATTATTTTACTCGTTCAACCAGCAGGTTAAAATTAAAAAAAACACACAAATTATTAGATTATCCCATCCACACATTCGAGGTGGATGGGGGAATCCTTCCTGCAGAGTTATTGTATTCTGACTGTGGGAGGCCTTAATGGCATGCAGAAATGTAGTGTTATGCAGGCCATATACGGGTCGAATACCTAATGACTCTTTCGAAAATCAGAAATTTGGTGCTTTTTGTGATCTGATGGCGACACCATTGATTTCGGAATTCGACCAACCAAGCCTTCAATTTCACCTCATGTTGCTACAGAAAATACTTTTTGTGGCTAGAAATATTCTTTCAGAGATCTTCAGGCTGGTCACATGACTCCTGGGCGCTATCCTACTCCAGAGCCACATTGTGAGGGGCCGAGCTCTCCCTGTGACGTCAGCCAGGAAATCGCATGGCCGCCATGCAGGCCGCTCAGCCTCTTTATTGTAGCCCTAGATCAAACTGACCACACGCATTAAAGCATATTTTAGTGCGGTCACTCAGCTGTGTTCCTAGTTATGCTGAGAACTCGGCTTGCTCTCCTCCAATGATAAGACTTGTCCTGATGCCTTCCCTGCACAGCCATTCACTGGGAAGATCAGTGTTTTGCCGTTTCTCTTCTTCCAGCTCTCTGAACTCATTACACAGCAGAGAAAAGATTATGTAAACAGTTATTTAAAAATAGGGGGAAAACATATATATGTTTTTTATATCCATACACAAATGCTTTGCCTTTAATTTCCATCTGAAACGGAATGTGTTTTAGAGGGTTCACATATACTTTACTTTAGAGCTACCAATAGTGATCTTCAACCCTGATCTTTTTCACTGATCTCAAATAAGAAGCAAACTTGTTATATAGGATATAAAAGCTTTGTAGAAATGGAATGAAAAGCACATACATTTTGTACAATTTCTTTAGCGGACTACAAAATTCTCAAAACAGACTAATGCCGCGTACACACGATCAGATTTCCAATGGAGTAAAATCCGATGGAATTTTCGGCCGGAATTTGAAAGAAGCTGACTTTCATCAGTCTTGCCTACACAGTAGTACACACTGTCAGACTAAATTCCGACTGTCCAAAACGTGGCGACGTAAAACACAGGGACGAGCCGAGAAAAAGTTCACTGCTTCCGAGCATTGTTTCGGAGCATGCGTGGATTTTTCTCCAATGGAATTCCACACAGACGATCAGAATTTCTCATCGGAAAAATTAAAAAAACATCTTCAATTTTTTTTTTACACCGATTGAAACAAGTCCGATGGGGCACACACACAATCGTTTTTTCTGATAAAAAAAGTCAATCTGACTTTTTTCATCGGAAAAACTGATCGTGTGTAAACGGCATTAGAATAAGACAACCCAAAAACAAAATAGTAAAAAAGGGAGAAAATCAGTTTTCTATAGTAAACAGAACTACTACTGAATTTGCACAGATTTACTGAACAAGCAGCGTAAGAATTCATATTCACAAAACACAAATAAGACAAGAATTATGTCTATAAGTAATTCACTGATCAAAAGCAAAAGATATCAACAGTTTAAAAAAAAAAAATAATAATAATGAGAATTCTCCAACCTTAAAGCGGAGCTCCAGCCGCGATTTTTAACAGTGTAGCTGCTGACTTTAAATAAGGACACTTACCTTGTCCTACTTGCCCGCGCTGATGGGCCCCCCGATGCCGGTCCCACGATCGCGCCGGGTCCCGCGCCACCATTCACACTATGGGAAACAGGCAGTGAAGCCGTACGGCTTCACTGCCCATTTCCTACTGCGCCTGCGTGAGTCTCACGCTGGCTTGTGAATGGGCGCGCTGCTCTCTGAGAACACACACAGTTCCCAGAAAGCAGCGCGCCCCATTCACAAGAAGAAGGACAAGAAGAAAAGGCACCGTGGAGTGGAAGAGGCAGATTACGGACTTCCGCATAGCAACAGCTATTTCGGGTGAGTATTTTTTTTTTCTTTTTTTCAGGTTTTTTTTATTTAATTTTTTTAAACAACCTGGCAAAAAAGGGATTTTTAAATACAGCTTACCTGTAAAATCCTTTTCTTGGAGTACATCACGGGACACAGAGCGGCATATTCATTACTATGTGGGTTATATGGAGTACCTTCAGGTGTGGACACTGGCAATCTTCAAACAGGAAGTCCCCTCCCTATATAACCCCCTCCCCTAGAGGGAGTCCCTCAGTTTTGTAGCAAGCAGTATGCCTCCCAAAATGGTCACCCAAAAGAGGGGTGGGAGCTCTGTGTCCCGTGATGTACTCCAAGAAAAGGATTTTACAGGTAAGCTGTATTTAAAAATCCCTTTTTCTTTCTCGTACATCACGGGACACAGAGCGGCATATTCATTACTATGTGGGATGTCCGAAAGCAATGCTTTAATGAGGGGAGGGAGACATCTTCCAAAGAAGGATTCAATTTAGAGATAAACTCAAATCATAATAATAATTCCAACTTAGTCAAGAAAAAACTTTTTTTTTTTTTTTTTTTTTTTTTTTTTTTTATATAACCAAGGGTGTTTCTGATCCCGAGGATTTCAAACTGCAGCCTGTAGTACTGCCTGTCCAAAGGCAGAATCCGCATTCCTTCTCACGTCTAGTTGATAAAACCTTGTAAACGTGTGGACTGATGACCACGTTGCCGCCTTGCATATCTGAGCCATAGAGATCTGATGGTGTGCTGCCCAAGAGGCGCCCATGGCCCTGGTAGAATGGGCCTTTACCGACAACGGAGGAGGCAACCTCTTCAACCCGTAGGCTTGAATGATTAATTGTCTAATCCATCTTGAGATGGTGGATTTTGCAGCTGCCTGCCCCTTCTTGGGGCCATCTGGTAGAACGAATAACACATCTGTTTTCCGGATCTTTTCTGTAGCTTTAAGATAGGCCTTCATGGCCCGGACAATATCCAAGGTATGCAGCAACCCCTCCTTTCTAGATGTAGGTTTTGGAAAGAAGGATGGAAGTACCAAATCCTGGTTTAAGTGAAATTTGGATATAACCTTTGGTAGAAAGGAAGGATGGGGCCGGAGAACTGCCCTGTCCTTATGCAGAACGAGATATGGTTCCTTACATGATAAGGCTGCTAATTCTGACACTCTCCTGGCCGAGACTATGGCGACCAAGAAAACCAATTTTCTTGTCAGTAAGAGTAAAGGAATCTCAGCCAAAGGCTCAAAAGGCTGTTTCTGTAGAGTGGACAGGACAAGATTTAGGTCCCAAGGACAAACTGGTGCCTTGACAGGAGGATTAATACGCAAGACCCCCTGTAAGAAGGTCTTTACCAGCGAGTGGGTGGCCAGCGGCCTCTGAAACCACACTGACAGAGCCGAGATCTGTCCTTTGATTGTGCTTAGTGCCAGGCCTTTATCCACTCCTAGCTGGAGAAAACTTAACACCCTATCAATAGTATATTTGCGGCAATTCCATCTTTTGGATTCACACCAGCCTATATAGTTCCTCCACACCCTGTAATAAATTACCCTGGAGATCGGCTTTCTAGCCTTAATCAGGGTAGGGATTACCTGCCTAGACAGACCTCTACCCCTGAGAATCAGGGATTCAGCCTCCAGGCCGTCAAATTTAGACGCTGTAATGTAGGGTGGAGGATCGGACCTTGTGAGAGTAGGTCTGGTTGTAGCGGAAGAGTCCAAGGGTCTCCCACTGCCATATTCAGGACTAGCGAGTACCAAGCCCTCCGGGGCCAAGCTGGAGCTATTAGAATGACTGGCTTGTGCTCCACTCTGATCTTGCGCAACAGGCGGGGGAGTAACTGTAGTGGAGGAAATGCATATAGAAGTTTGAATTGATGCCAAGGGCAAACCAACGCATCGGTTCCGCAGGCCATAGGATCCCTCGCTCGCGACACGAACCTGTCTAGTTTCTTGTTGAACCTGGATGCCATTATATCTACGTCTGGCATTCCCCACCTCTGGCAGATTGTCTGAAAGACCTGGGGATGCAGAGACCACTCCCCTGGCAACAGACTCTGGCGACTTAAGAAGTCTGCCTGCAGGTTGTCCACTCCGGGAATGAATATCGCTGAAATGCAGGGTACATGAACCTCTGCCCATTGAAAAATCAAGTTCACTTCCCTTTGAGCGGCCTGGCTCCTGGTTCCCCCTTGGTGGTTTATGTATGCCACCGCCGTGGCATTGTCTGACTGGATTCTCACCGGGAACCCCTTTAATCTGGAGGTCCATGCCAACAGGGCTAGGCGAGCAGCTCTGATTTCCAAGATATTGATGGGGAGCTGCCTCTCTGCTTTCACCCAAGTTCCCTGGCGGGAGAACCCCTCGAAGACCGCCCCCCAGCCTGCCAGGCTGGCGTCTGTGGTAACTACCTTCCAGACAACAGGGCTGAAGGATCTTCCCTTTAGAAGGTTCTGAGGGTTCAACCACCAGGCCAGGCTTTGTCGGACCCTTGATGATAGCGTCAAAGGGGACTCTAAGGCATGTGCCCTCTTGCCCCAGGCTGCTAGAATGGCTGCCTGTAGGACGCGAGTGTGGATCTGAGCGTATGGTACTGCCTCGAATGTGGCCACTAGCTTGCCTAGTAATCGCATACACAGGCGAATAGTTGGTCTTCTCTTGTTTATAACCAACTGAACCAACCCCTTGATCGCCTTGATCTTTACAAGGGGCAGGAACACCTTTTGACGTTCCGTGTCTAACCTCATGCCGAGGTATTCCAACTGCTTTGTAGGCTGGAATGCTGACTTTCCCTGGTTTAGGACCCAGCCGAATTCTTCGAGGTACCGAACCGTGAGGTTTACTGCCTTCTGCAGACCCGTCCGTGAATGATCTATAATTAAAAGGTCGTCCAAGTATGCTAGGACTGTGACTCCTTGGATTCTTAAATTGGCCAGAACTGGGGCTAGGATCTTCGTGAATACCCGGGGGGCCGTGGCCAGCCCGAAAGGGAGCGCCCTGAATTGGAAGTGTCGCTGCCCGACCGCGAAGCGTAAAAACCTTTGATGCGACTGACAGATTGGTACATGAAGGTAAGCATCTTTTATGTCTATGGAGGCCAGAAAATCGTTCTTCTGAAGCGCGGCGGCTGCTGACCGGATGGATTCCATCCGGAAGGACCGCACCCTTAGATAACCGTTTAACCTCTTTAGGTCCAAGATTGGCCTGACATCGCCGTTGGGCTTTGGTATGACAAAGAGATTGGAATAGAAACCTAGGCCTTGCTCTTGGGCTGGCACTTCTAAAATTACGTCCTGGCAAAGCAGGTGATCCAAGGCTGCCAGCATTGAGGCCTTCCTTGCTGGATCCCTTGGTAGCCTTGATTCTTGAAAATGAGGCGGAGGATACCTTAGAAATTCCAGTCTGTAACCTGTGGTTACAGATGCCCGGACCCATTTGTCGGGGATCTTGGCTTCCCAAACTTCTGAGAAGAGACGAAGCCTTCCCCCCACCCGTGAGAGTGGGGGCGCCCCTTCATAAGGCAGACTTAGGGGCTGCCTTTGACGGCTTGCGATACCACGGCTTCTTACCCCCAGGGGTTTGTCCCTGCGATCTACTGTTACCGTTGGATCGCGCAGGCGGCCGTCGATACTGCCTGGAATTAGAGGGCCCCGAGACAGGAAAAAGCTGCCTTTTAAATGTAGGAGCCCGGAATGTCTTTTTGACCGGTAAAAGGGTACTCTTGCCATTTGAAATAGTCTGAATATATTTATCCAGATCCTCTCCGAAGAGTCGCCCTCCATGGAAGGGAAATCCTGCCAGAAGCTTTTTGCATGGGGGTTCTGCCGCCCAGTTCTTCAACCATAAGAGCCTTCTCATGTGTACCAAACATAGTGATAAACGAGAAGCCTGCTGGATGGAATCTTTTATAGCATCTACCGCAAAACACAGAACTCTGGGAATGTCAGCAAACTCTTCTGCTTGTTGGGTAGGCATGTCTTTTAACATCTCTTTTGTCTGGTCTTTTAATGCCTGACAAACTCCAATTGCAGCTACCGCTGGCTGCACCACTGCTCCTGCCGTAGCAAAGGATGCTTTTAAAAGTGTTTCTAATCTTTTATCAACCGGATCTCTAAACATATGTATATTTTCCACCGGGCAAGTTAGTGATTTATTCACACATGAGATGGCTGCATCCACTACTGGGAGCTTCCATCTCTTGGAGAATTTTTCCTCCATGGGATAAATGACCGCAAATCTTTTCGGTGGCAGAAAAACCCTGTCCGGCCGTACCCAATCCCGAAAGATCAATTCCTCCAAGAGAGGATGGACCGGAAAAACTGCGTTGCTTAACGGGGCTCTCAAAGAGCCCAGAGAGGATACCGGAGGAACCTGAGGTTCTGGTAATGGCAAGCTAAATGCCGAGCGGACCATGTCCGTCAAAGACTGTACCCACAGTCTTTCTGTCTGGGAGTCTGAAAATGGTTCCTCAGAGGTAGACCCCTCAATCCCTGAACCCTCTTGGTTCAGGTCCAGTTGATCCTCCTGTGATTCTAATTCCTCCGGAGAGAGAATCTCAGCATCTGAGGATACACTGCCTGGTGATGGGGATCTAACCCGTTTCTTACCAGGAATAGCTCTAGCGATCAATGCTGCTATTCTCTCTTCTAGCCCCCCTAGGGATACGGCTAGCATCTCCTCTGTGATAAACACAGGGCTGGGCTGATCCGGGCCAGCCTCCGCACCAGATCCCCCTAATGGCTCATCCAAGGCGCTTCTTAAATTAATAAGCTGCGGGGAAAGAATCGGCATATCAGAATCAGAAAGGGAACCCTTTTGTTTTTTGGTCTTTTTTGTACCCTTTGACCCCGAACCCTTGGAAGCCATAATAAAAAATCGAGGGACTCCGCCCACACAACAGACTGTAGTGGCCAGGAGTACAATTCCAGAGTTTAGGGGAAAGTAGATCACTAGTGTCCCCACAAACTGATGGGCCTGTATGTTGGTCTTTTTTTTTTTTTTTTTTTTTTTTTTATGACCAAACACAATGCCCCTAACTTAAGTTTGCCAGCCTCCAACCTGCTGTCAAATAAGGGGGATTCTTTGGCTTAACAATAGACATTGGGACAAAGTCCACATGTACTACCCCTTTTCCGCCACCGGGAGTCACTGTTCTGCCGCCCTGCGTCCTCTCTTGAAACAATCAGCCACAGACTGAGCCCTGACAAGGCCTGCTGTCTATAACAGCAGAAGGGCGCGCCTGTATGACGCCGCAGGCCCGCCCCCCCCCGCCCTCCTGTCCGGATGGCGCGAAAATTCGTCAATAAGACGCGCGCGTGCACGCGCGCGCGCGCGCGTACCCGGAAACAGGAAGAACATGGAGGAGCCGCGCTGCTGGAGATCCATGGCGCAGAAACGGCGGCAGATTCAAAAACTCCCGGCCAGGTAGGACTCTTTTAAGGCCCCTAAGGATCCTTTACTAGCCTCTAGGAAGAAACAGCAGGTTAGCTAGCAACACACTTTAGACAGGGGGGCCTAGTAATGGGGGGAGAAAGGGTGTCATCCTGTCTCTAAGACATAGTGATCACAGTTGCCCATGCAGAGCATACTCAGGCTATCCCCCCTTTTAGGTTACCCCGGGGAGCCTGCTGTCGAACCAAGTCCCGCAGGCTCCCCCTTACCTGCTCCATGCTGCAGGATGTTTGACCAGCAAACTGATCCAGTCTTCTCCCATCTCCGTGGGTAGCGTAGTAGACCTTCAGGCCCTGGGGTCCTATGAAGGTACCCACTGTCCTGGACCTATATAGCACCCTGGCAAAACAGGAACCTTATGGTTTTTGCAAACTCCAAGTCCTGGGCCCAGGGTCCAGCCCTCCAAAGAGGAGCATTATAGGCAAAACCCCACGGTTTGGGGCCCGGGTACTGTCCACTTTGGCACTGAGGCTCCTTGGACAGATCCGGTTAGCCCGCCCTTAATCCCAAAGGATGTGGAGCAAAGCTATTCCGTGACCAACACCTAAGACACTGGCGAAAAAACTGAGGGACTCCCTCTAGGGGAGGGGGTTATATAGGGAGGGGACTTCCTGTTTGAAGATTGCCAGTGTCCACACCTGAAGGTACTCCATATAACCCACATAGTAATGAATATGCCGCTCTGTGTCCCGTGATGTACGAGAAAGAAATGTTGTTTTCCTGGGTGGAGCTCCGCTTTAACGCAATTTGGGGCTAAGCAACAGGTCTGTTTTCATTTCTCACCCTTCCTGGTCATATAATTAATTACCTTTTCTTCAAACTGGTCACACATTTCCCTTCAGCCAAACTAACAGACTTCACTAGACACACATCAAATCACTTATCGAACGGGGGAAAAATGGATTCATGACAATTTTTTTTTTTTTTTTTTAAAGCAGTGCAAGGCGGTAGATTGAACTTTACTAGAATAAACTTTATGGGATGTCTGTATGACATCTCTATAAAATCTGTTTTAAAACAAAAAAGGAAACAATGTGATCCGCTGAGCTCAGTACGTCAATCACTGCACTCATCTTCGCTTGATCGCACTTTACAGGAGCTGCTGCACTGCTGGTGTGAAGCAGCATTATAGGTTTGCTGTGCCTTGTGCATTAAAAACGGAATTAAACCCTCCTATTGTTTTCAGCCAAAAAGGCCGCCATCTTGGCCTCTGTGTGATCTTGTGCTGCCCATGTGATCAGTTAGGACACCAGCCATTGTTTTGTTTTTTTTAAAACTGTTAAATAATGGGTTTAGTTCCGATTTAGGATGTACTACTGTTCAGGGGCTCTGGGCTTAAGCAAAATGGCAGTTAGTCCCAGGATATGTTGGAAACGAAAAGTTTTTGAAACTTTTAAAAGTGGAATTTTATTAAGACCTTCTAGATCACTTCATGCTGTAAAACATTAAAAACAAGTGTCTATACAGTTTAAAGGCGTTGTAAAGGAAAACATTGTTTTTGCTGAAATGACTGTTTACAGGGTATAGAGACATAATAGTTAACTGATTCCTTTTAAAAAAACGATTAAAAAATAGATAAAAATCAATCATATAATGTACCATGCTGTTTCCTGCTTCTGTGATGTACAGAGCCACAGAGCCAATACAGGGCAGTGATGGTTTGGAAAACGAAACTGATTGGTGCTGAGGGGTTTTAGACACAC
Organism: Rana kukunoris; assembly: GCA_029574335.1. Taxonomy (NCBI): domain Eukaryota; kingdom Metazoa; phylum Chordata; class Amphibia; order Anura; family Ranidae; genus Rana; species Rana kukunoris. The sequence goes on along the minus strand of CM056053.1, from coordinate 48,021,675 downwards.
AGTAATCACAAATCCTTGATTAGTGACCACAGAGAAAAAGCTCCCAGTACTGTGGTCATAAGGAAACAGACAACCAGGAAGTGTGGAGATCAGAGAAGGATTACAGCATCTTGAGAGCAAAAACAAACAATGATGACATGAAAACAGCACTGCATTAAGGTAAAGGAAGCCATGAAGATAAAAAAAAAAAAAAAAAAAAATCCTTTACAAACCCTTTAAAATCCAATAATAAACTGTCTCATCCTGTTCTTTACATGATCAGTTCTCCACTTTTAGGCAGTGGAATTAAACCCACCCCATTCTTTACAGCCAAGAAAGCAGATTCTCCTTGATCTGCAACTGTCATGGTGCTGCACATGTGATCAGTTATGACACCAGCCATGTGTGGTTGAAGAGACAAGCAGATGTGAAAGTTAGCAATCCCAGCATTCCAGAAATGCAACTTTTTTTTTTAAACGTAGTCAATAGGGATTAGTTCCTCTTCTACGATTTACTGCTGTTCAGGGTCTCTGGGCATCAGCAAAATGGCAGCCTCCAGCAAGAAGAAACAAGTGCAATGATCAAGGGAGTTTACACCACACACTTATTTTGATGACATAATTATTATTGTGAAATGTATGTTCCTGGCTAAAGAACATTATTTTTTTTATCAAGTTGTTATGGGTTCTGCTTTAAATCGATGGGTTTAGTTCCACTTTAGGCGATTAAGGTTTCCAGGGCTGCCATGTGCCCGTTTCAGATCACAGTATTCCTGGATAGCGCAGCCAGGTTCAGGCAGACAGAACCATAACTTGGCAGAAACAGGAGATATCATATTCCCATCCTCACAGGTTTTCTTTAAAGATATAAAACAATGAATGATTCTTATAGCTGCAGAGAGGTTATATAAGCCTAAAATGATCCATATTCCATTTATTATTTTATTTGTCAATTAACCAAATTTATCCTAGATCCACAAGTGTACAGGACAGCAATTACATAAATGTTGAACTGAGTTGTTGCAAACAGCATTTCTACATCCGTGCCAGCTCTCCTGTAAGCTAAGTGCATCGTAATAACTACTTGCAGAATGTACAGGGCGTACACATAAGTAATAATAAAAGGGCAAGGAATGCAACACACTTTAAAGTAGTCCTATACTCAAATAATAATCCGCAACTATTGCGACAATCCTGTTCCATTAAAATACAAAAAATATGGGAAATACTTTTCCTTCAGGAGAAAATGACTCTGGTCGCCCACTATTTTTGTAGGATGACTGTTTAAAAGAACAATCTTTTGGCAGGCAGGTCATGCATGCACTGCTGGCAACCATATAAACTCAAGAAACTTAAAGGGGTTGTAAAGGAAAAAATGCTTCCCTAAATCGCTTCCTTTACCTTAGTGCAGTCCTCCTTCACTTACCTCATCCTTCTATTTTGCTTTTGAATGTCCTTATTTTTTCTGAGAAATGCTCACTTCCTGTTCTTCTGTCTGTAACTCCACACAGTAATGTGAGGCCTTCTCCCTGGTGTGGAGAAAGCCTCTTGAGGGGGGAGGGGTTGAGCAGGAGTGTCAGGATGCCCGCTAACACACAGCTCCTTTCTCTGCAAAGTAGAGAGTGTCCTGACTTGCCTGCTCGCCCCCTCCTCCCTCAAAAACTTTCTCCACACCAGGGAGAAAGGCTCCCATTACTGTGTGGAGTTACAGACAGAAGAATAGGAAGTGAGGATTTCTCAGAAGAAATAAGGACATTTAAAAGCAAAATCTAAGGATGAGGAAAGTGAAGGAGGACTGCACTATGGTGAAGGTAGCCATTTAGGGGAAAAAATGTTTCCTTTACAACCACTTTAAAGGCGGCTGGTGCTCTGTCTTGCAAATGGTGGGGTGGAAGTGAAGACTGGTTGAAGAGGACTGGAACTGTGAAAGCTATGCCCAAAAAAAGCAATCAATGGCACTGGCCTTGTCTCCAGGAACATCCTGCAGCTGAGCTTTCCCCCCCCCATGACTGGGCTTACCACACCTTGTTCTGCATCTCTGTATTGAAGTGGCCAATTTGTCAGAGGATAAAGCTTCGTACACATGGTTGGACCTTTGTCTGACCAAAATCACATCGGAATTCAAACGGAATTCCATTGGAGTAAAAGAGAACATGTTCTTTTATCTAAACTCTGCTGGAAATTACTCGGAATTTCCGATGGAAATAATCCGACATACACAGTCGGAATTTCTAATGAAAAAAGTGCATCTGAATTTTTCAATCGGAAATTCCGATCATGTGTACGGGGCATAAGGCTTTTCTTTCTCTCTCCTGATGATTGGTGAGGTACAGAGCAATACAATAAGTGAAGCAAAAGTGGGGAGATCCTTGTATTGCAGGTCCTCAGGTATTCCATCCCCTCCAGCAAGGAGAACAGTGAGCAGCCCAGTATAAATATCACCAAATCACACTCCAAACCTCTTGAAACTGGCATCTGGGCTTTAAATCATCTCACAATACACATATACCGCTTTAACGCTGAAAAGTCTGGACTGCCTAGGTAGCTGATATTTACTTCTATATAGAGCTGCCTAAATAATTGTTTTTAAAAAAAAATATATAAAAAGAGAGGGGAAAAAAAAACACATTCTCGATTCAATGCCCCCTTATGATCTTAATCCAGCATTTCCCAGATTCTTTGTAACAAGTGCATAGCCGTTCTCTGCTCACAGGTGTAAAAAAAAAAAAAGCTGGCGAAGGTTTATCAACATTGCTCAGCACTGAGAGAGAACTATAAACAATGTATCGTTTGGTTCATTTAGATCAAAAGGAATTAACTTTGTCTGCAAATTATGTCAGTTTAACCACTTAAAGACTAAACCTTTTTCTGACACATGTTGCTCACAAGTCTAATCAATATTTTTTGCTAGAAAAATACTTAGAACCTCCCAACACACACACACACAATATATATATATATTTTTTAGCGAAACACTAGAGAATAAAATGGTGGTTGTTGCAATATTTATTGTATGTCACTGTATTTGCGCAACATTTTTTTGGGAAACAATACATGAATTAAAAAAAAAAAACAAGCAGTAAAGTTCGCCTAATTTTTTTTTTTTATGATTTGTCAAGCCGCAAGAATCATGAGACAATCGAGATTTTTATTCTAAAATGGAAAAAAAATTGTGATTCTCATTATAGCAAGAATCACGCAGCTCTAGTGTTAGCGTTTAGGGAGAATTCAAAACAAAAAAAAAGGTAAACATTTTGAGATACTTCTTAGGCACAATAAATTAGAAGTATAGACAAAACATTTTTTCCCCCATTTTGGATAGAGCCAGGGAAAGTTATAACCCATGTCAGATGTTTTGTTCACCATCTGTGCCCAATTGTGGATATTTCACTTCACTTCCTGTGCTATAGCCAAACAGGAAGTGAGAGGAAATCCCTGCAAAATTAGAATTCCTTGGGGACCCCCAGGTCACCAGAATTAGTGTCCCCAATGGAAGATTTGCCATGTGTTTTTTTTCGGAGGAAAACCCCAAAATGTGGATTTACTTTTAATGATAATGGTAAGAGCCGGTTCACACTGGGGCGACACGCCAGGCAGCTTAGCCGTCTGACGAGTCGCGTCCCATACAATGCAATTGAACCTTTCTAATAGGAGTGTCGCAAGTCGCTCCGACTTAGAAAAAGGTTCCTGTACGACTTCGGGGGCGGCTAGGGGCGACCTGCATTGACTTCTATACAGAAGTCGTTTTGCAAATCGCCTCTGAATTTCGTCCTCAGGACGCCTTGCAGAGTCTCCCCCGAAGTCGTGCCGCTGCAGTGTGAGCCGACTCTAAGAGGGTGCATCTCCATAACAGGGGGCACAGTTAGCAATAAAAAAAATAACATGAATTTAAATCCCCCTTCCCTCTGTCCCCAAAAAAAAAAAAAAAAAACACAAGATTTCTGTAGATTCCCTAAATAACAGAATGCAACTCAACTTTATTTCTTTTTCCCAGAGCCAAATGTAGTCCAAATCAAATTCTGACTTTTCTGGGTTACGGAACACCACTGTGCGCATACTTAAAAGGGTAACTCCACTTTCGTGGGGGGGGGGGGGGGGAGAGATAGCAAATAAAGCAAATGAAATAAAGTAGCATATGCAAATGTGACATATTGTAAGCAAACGTTGTATATAAAAAAAAATAGCTTTACTGTCAATCTGCAGCTCTGTAATTTTCTGAAAATGCATTGCAATATGGCTACCTCTACATGTCCTGTACACAGAATGCCCCCCAGAAACAATTTCCTGCTTGTGTGATTGGCTCACTGATTTTCCCAGAAGTCTGCCCTAAAATACAAGTCAGATTTCAGGCATCCCCTGCAACGAAAATGTCATTTTTGGTGAGCCATCACATCTAAAAAAAGGGATGTAGGCCCAGCAGCTTTCCTAATTGGAGCCCTGCAGGTGCGTGGCTGAGTGATAATTATGAAGCCACTCCCATTAGACTCACTTTCTCACATGAGAACAGACAAAACACACAGGAATTTCTTCAGAAAAACAAAAAGGTAGGAATCTGCAACAAAGTTTGTTAAAATCCTTGTAATGTACATAGATCACCCAGAGGAGATTTTTTTTTTTTTTTTGAGAGAGAGAGAAAAAAACAAAGCCTAAAGAACATGGATATATGCAAAAAAAAAGGGGGGGGGCGCTGACTTATGTTGGTGTGCACAGCAGTGTTTTGTACAGTTGTAAATAATTGCTTTTCTAGGATGCTCTTCTACCCTCCTTATGCCATGACTCTCAAACCACAGTGCCCTAAATACAAGCCGTCTACAAATTCATAACATTTTGTGGACCCCGTGCGATACGTTTCAACTCTGTGCAGCATGTATGTGCACTACAAACAACATTTACTTATATCACACCTGCACACACAAGTCCTTACCAGTTTGCTATAGTGGTATTTGCAGTAACCGCAGTACTGGACATTGTCTGCTCCATTTCCTTCCTCTTCACAAAGAAGGCCAGCAAACTGCGCACTGAAACAAGAAGCATGCATCAGGTGTGTACTATGAATCATTTCCCAGCTGTAGTGTTGGTGTGATAGGCCTTCAGTTTCTGCATTAAATAAACGGTTTTTGTTGCTCCTCTGAATTATTTTTGCCAAATGTCCTTCTCCAGAGAAGAAAGAAAAATAAAACCTTTGTGAGAAACCTAAAATAAAGCTGCCTTTCTTTGTTTATCTTATTTATGTACTCATTTCCCAGCAGCATGCTTGAAATAATCCAACTTCAGTGTAAGTGATGCTGGTCCCAGAACTAGTGGGAGAGTTGGAGTATGGCAGCTTCTATCTGAGGCTGCTCACACAGGTATTCTGTGTTGTAATCGATTCTCTATAATCAATATGACCCAGATGAAACTTGGACAGCCATCGCCTACAATTACCTCCCAACAGCATGGATCCGAGTCACCACTGTTCTGTTGGTTTTTGGTGCCGAGAGCCCAGTGCTGGTAGTTCTCTACAATTCTTTCAGCACTGAAAACAAAATCAAGGCATAACTCTACCTGATGGGGAAATTGCATATTCAAAACATTTCCTTATTAATGTTGTGGCTCACTAATGAATTCTAAAACTTCCAAATCTCGGTTAAAGGAGTTGTAAAGGAGAAAATGTTTTTGCCTAAAATTAATGTCTGCAAGGTAGACAGACAGAATAGTGTACTGATTCTGTTAAAAAACAAGTAAATACCTATTAAATTCCTTCATCTATATCACCTCCGGCGTTCTAGTTTCTGTTCTCTCATTCACTTCCTGGTTTGCAGCTCTCGTTCATGTAAGAACTACATTTCCCAGTAATTCACACCTCCTTGAAGTCTCAAACACGTAAAGAGAGTCCTGACGCACAGATGTAGTTCCCAGGAGGGGGCGAACAGGTCACTGACCACCGCAGTAAAGCCTCCCTTCATGGTGGTGAGTTACAATCAGACAAGCAGGAAGTGAAATGAACAGAGAAGAAATAGAGCAACTCCTGAGCAAAAAAAACAATGAGGAATGTCTGCAGGTAAAGGATGCTTATGAAAAAAAAAATGTTTCCTTTACAACCCCTTTAAGGGACCATATAAGATAAAAGTATGGCTTTACCCGACTTCACTCCAAAGGAATATTATTGTTAACTGACCAGGATGTGGCAGAGCCCACTTTATTCTGTACAATTGGTCATTTCTGTACATTCAGGTTCTATACACCGCACCCAAAATGTGCAAGATCTTTTTAAGAGCTTGCGATCATGCATGGGTTTGTGATCATCTACCATGCTGTTAAAGCAGTGGGACCCCGTGGCAAAACAGCATTTTTAGTATTCTATTTTCTAAAACTGTCTATCTGTCATTACTTTTAATAAATGTTATACTTATAAGTATTTGTGTGATCCTTCTTTGCGCATATCGAATAGAACCCCAAAAACTTAAACCATCACGTGACAAAACATAGTGGTGTCAGAAGTGGGATGTGGTCGATCTGTGTAAACTAGAGATACGACTAATGATGCACACTACCATATATTCCCTGCCTCTACCCTAACCCTTAGGCTGACCACAAGGCCAAATTTACACCATGTATTGTAATAATATGTTTTCAAATGTTAAAAGCATCTAAATGACTTGAAATGGGATGGCAGCACACAAATACATTTTATATACACCCCTCACATTGTTTGGTAAATATTTTATTCTATCTTTTCATGTGACAACACTGAAGAAATGACACTTTGCTACAATGTAAAGTAGTTAGTGTACAGCTTGTATAACAGTGTAAATTTGCTGTCCCCTCAAAATAACTCAACACACAGCCATTAATGTCTAAACCGCTGGCAACAAAAGTGAGTACACCCCTAAGGGCCCTTTCACACGAGCGGACGAACAGTCCGCTAATTACAAGTCCGTTAACGGACTTGTAATGGGCCCCTATGGGAGCGGATCCGTTAGCGGATGATGCATCCGCTAACGTCCGCCAGATCCGCATCCGTTTTTACGGACGGAAGAATGTCCTATTTTTCTTCTGTCCGGTGGAACGGATCGGATGCAAACGGACAGACGGTCCGTTTCCATCCGATTCCCCATAGGGGATAGCGGAGGAGAGACAGGGCGGTCCCTGCATAGTGTGCGGGGACCGCCCTGTCTGCCCGACAGCTCAGCGGAGACCCCCCGCTGAGCCGACGGACACACGGAACGGACCGCAAAACGGACCGCTCCGTGTGCAAGTGCAAGTGTCCAAATTGGGCCCAGTTAGCTATTATCCCTCCCAGGTGTTATGTGACTCGTTAGTGTAAGGCAGTGTTTCTCAATTCCAGTCCTCACGCCCCCCCAACAGGTCATGTTTTCAGGATTTCCCTCAGATGAAAAGGCTGTGGGAATTACTTAGGCAGTGAAATTGATCAAATCACCTGTGCAAAATAATGGAAATCCTGAAAACCTGACCTGTTGGGGGGGCGTGAGGACTGGAATTGAGAAACACTGGTGTAAGGGCCCTTTCACATGGGCGGACCGTATATCCGCTTTTTCATCCATCCGTGTGCGGATGAAAAGGGGACATACATTGGTCCATAAGTGATTGCGCGTGTCAGTGGATAAACATCTGCTGACACCCATAATCACCCGTCTCAGCAAAGATCCGATTTTGCAGAGAATGTCCTATTTTTTCTTCCGTCTGCAGAGCGGATCGGATGAACATAGACACACGGTCCATGTTCATCTTCTCCCCCATAGGGGAGAGCGGAGAATAGACAGGGCAGTCCCTGCACAGTGTGCAGAGACCACCCTGTCATCCGACGGCTCAGCGGGGATTTACAGAGCGATCCCCGCTGAGTTTACGGAGCACACGGAGGTAGATCGTTACTGATCCGCCCCGTGTGAAAGGGCCCTTACAAGGTCTCCGGTATGAATGAGGAGCAGGCGTGTTAAATTTGATGTTATCGCTCTCACTCTCTCATACTGGTCACTAGAAGTTTAACATTCAACCTCATTGTAAAGAACTCCACGAGGATCTGCAAAAAAAAAAAAAACGAACTGTTGCTCTACATAAAGATGGCCTAGGCCAGGGGTGTCAAACTTAATTTCATTGTGGGCCGCATCAGCATTATGATTGCCCACAAAAGGGCGGGTTGTATCTGTAAGATTAGATGTCCAGCGCATTCCCTCCCCTTACATTAAATGTCAAGAGCCACCCCACCATCAGAAGTCGAGCCCCCCACCCTCCCTTACATCACAGTGCACCCCTTTCCTTATGCTGCTGCTGGAAAGAAGCTGGATGCATTGCTTGAAAGCAGAAAGTAAGGGTCTGGAGGAGGACTGGAGCTCTCCTGCAGCTGCAGGAGAGGTGTGAGGGCAACATGAAATGGCCTGGAGGGCCGGATTTGGCCCGTGGGCCTTGTGTTTGACACCTGTGGCCTAGGCTATAAGGAAGATTGCCATGACCCTGAAACTGAGCTGCAGCACAGTTGCCAAGACCATTCAGCGGATTAACAGGCCAGGTTCTACTCAGAACAGGACCCGCCATGGTTGACTAAAGAAGTTAAGTGCACGTGCTTAAAGCGGTATTTCACCCTAAATATAAGATCTCCCATGCGCTTCAGCATACTGGCGTCAGCGCCAGTATGCTGGGTTTTTTTTTTTTTTATAGCACACTTACTGTTTTATCGTAGAAATCCTTTTCTGTCCCCCGTGGTGGACGGCGCCAGTACAGCGCGTCACATCTTCCTAAGATACCCGATATGGACTCGGGTATTTCCGGCGCTATGCGGCGCCTGCGCACAGACCTAGGAGCTGACTGCGCAGGCGCCGTATTTCTCCGAAATAGGACTCGGAGAAATACGGCGCCTGCGCAGTCAGCTCCTAGGTCTGTGCGCAGGCGCCGCATAGCGCCGGAAATACCCGAGTCCATATCGGGTATCTTAGGAAGATGTGACGCGCTGTACTGGCGCCGTCCAACGCGGGGGACAGAAAAGGATTTCTACGATAAAACAGTAAGTGTGCTATAAAAAAAAAAAAAACCCAGCATACTGGCGCTGACGCCAGTATGCTGAAGCGCATGGGAGATCTTATATTTAGGGTGAAACTCCGCTTTAACTTAAAAAGGTAAAGTTTAAAAGAAAAATTCTAAAACCTCACCTCCTCCTTACCCACTAGGTCCCCACATAGAACCCCAAAAACGGAATTTGTGCTTTAAACCTCGAATCCGACCACACTAGATTGTGCCACGGCATGGAATGTGAAAGAGATGCACTCACTGGCCACGTTATTAGGTACACCTTGTTAGTACCAGGTTGGAACCCCTTTTGCCTTTAGAACTGCCTTCATTCTTTGAAGCATAGATTCAACAAGATGTTGAAAATATCCCCCACACCATTACACCACCAGCCTGAACCATTGATATAAGGCAGGGTGGATCCATGCTTTCATGTTGTTTACCAAATTCTGACCCTACCATCTAAATGTCGCAACTGAAATTGAGACTCAGACCAGGCAAGGTTTTCTAATCTTCCATTGTCCAATTTTGGTGAGTCTTTGAATTGTAGCCTCGTTTTCCTGTTCTCAGCTGACAGCAGATCTTCAAGGTGCAATGTGTTGTGCATTCAGAGATGGTATTCTGCATACCTTGGTTGTAACAAGTAGATATTTGAGTTACTGTTGCCTTGCTAGCATCTCGAAACAGTCTGTCCATTCTCCTCCGACATCAACAAGGCATTTTCATCCACACAACCCCCGCTCACTGGATATTTTCTATTTTTAACCATTCTCTGTAAACCCCAGAGATAGTTGTGTGTGAAAATCTCAGTAGATCAGCAGTTTTTGAAAAACTCAAACCATCCCGTTTGGCATCAACAACCATGCTATGTTCAAAGTCACTTAAATCCCCATTCTGATGCGCAGTTTGACCATCAGCAAGTCGTTGTCGTCACCACATCTAGATGCCTAAATGCATAGAGTTGCTGCCATGTGATAGCAATTTGTGTTACCAAGCAAATGAACAGGTGTACCTAATAAAGTGTCCGGTGAGTGTATATCCACCAGCTCCATCCACCCAACTTGGAACTTTCGTCCAACCCCCCTCTACTTAGCCAAATTAGTTAATAAATCTAGGTGAGAGGTGTACTTTTTGTAGCTTAACCATCCACAGAAACTCAGTTACTCCCCCGAAGACCATAGGAGCATACAGTTTATGTAGATGGTAACAAACAACTTACCAAGTGACATGAAAGGCTTGTCGACATCCATGTTTATTGCAGGTCATACAAGCCCCAGTAGCAGCTTTGCTCTCTCTCCCTTGTTCATCACAAATATAACAAGTCTAGAAAAAACAAATCATCCAACAAAAATGTTAACTATCACATCATAATAATAATAATATAAAAATATTGCAAAAGACCACCCCCACCACACACAGACACATGTTCATTAGGGATTGACTGATAGGAGTGCATGTGTTACAGTGTTTAGAGATGGACTTGTCCAACAATTAAATGCTAAATTTCAGCTAAAGGCCCGTACACACAATCGATATGGAAAATGCCACTTTCGGAGCGATCGTACAATAATCTGATTGTTCGTACGCAGCTTTCGAGGGCTGAACGGATAATTTCACATACACTGACATGATGGGACGAGCACAAAATATTTTCTTATACGATACCAAATCATACGATTTGTTTAACCACTAGCCCACCGCCATATGACGTCACTCCTTCCCGAGCCACTAGGAAGGCGCACCTGCGGCATCACTGGGAAACCGATGCACGTGCCCAGTGGCCCGCCGTCACCCGCGATTGGCAGTCACAGAGCCAGGGGAACACAGAGATCCACATTCTTGTACATAGGGACACCGATTGGTCGCCTCCCCCAGTCAGTCCTCTCCCTCAAAGTAAGAATCACTCCCTAGGGAGCACATTAACCCCTTGTTAACCCCTTCCCTGACAGTCATTTATACAATGCATTTTTATAGCACGGATCGCTGTATAAATGCGAATGGTCCCAAAAATGTGTCAAAAGTGTCCGATGTGTCTGCCGCAATATCGCAGTCATGATAAAAATCACAGACCACCACCATTACTGGTAAAAAATAAATAAATAATAAAAATGCTATAAATCCATCCCCCATTTTGTAGCCGCTATAACTTTTGCGCAAACCAATCAATATATGCTTACTGCGATTTTTTTATATATAAGAATATATATATGTATATATGTATGTATGTATGTATATATGTATGTATATATGTATATATGTATGTATATATGTATATATGTATGTATATATGTATATATGTATGTATATATGTATATATGTATGTATATATGTATATATGTATATATGTATATATGTATATATGTATATATGTATATGTATATATGTATATGTATATATGTATATATGTATATGTATATATGTATATGTATGTATATATATATATAGGCCTAACCTTTTTTTTTAAAGGGATATTTATTATAGTAAAAGAAAAAAAAAAATGTCAAACTTGTCTCTGCTTTTGTTTATAGCGCAAAAAATAAAAAAAACAGTAGAGGTGATCAAATATCACCAAAAGAAAGCCTTATTTGTGGGGGTGGGGAAATGATAAACATTTCATTTGGGTACAGTGTTGCATGACCGCACAATTGTCGTTCAACGTGTGACAGTGCTGAAAGCTGAAAAATGGCTTGGGCAGGAAGGGGGTTAAAGTGCCCAGTATTGAAGTGGTTAAAAGTATAGCCGTCATCAAAAAATACAATTGAATACAAATACAACACAACACAAGATATAATTTCCAAAATTTTTAGTCTGTTGTATTGAATTTTCATAACCTCTATTTTTGATGTGAGCCTAGTATGTACCAGGCATTACACTTTTTAAGTAGTTACAAAAACGTTTTTTCTTTTCCTTTGGAGAAAAAGGGTTTTACATAAATGCTGATCACTGTAAGCACCCATATCAGTGGTTAATGGGTTGTCTCATCCCTGCAACTGCTACTTTTGCTGGACATTGGACAACTTGGTCTGTTGAGGGGAGTTAATAAAGAGACTTACTGGCAGAACAGGTGACAATAGAAAGGGGGGGGGGGGGGCGACGACTATGCTGCAGCCCTCCACCAGTCGGGGATTTATGGCAGAGTGGACCAAGGGAAGCCTCTCCTCAGTGCAAGACACATGAAAGGCCTCATGGAGTTTTTTTTTTTTTTTTTTAGCAAACTCCATGTGGGCTTTCATGTGTCTTGCACTGAGGAGAGGCTTCCGACGGGCCACTCTGCCATAAAGCCCCGACTGGTGGACAGCTGCAGCGACGGTTGACTTTCTGCAACTTTCTCCCATCTCCCAACTGCATCTCTGGAGCTCAGCCACAGTGATCTTTGGGTTCGTCTTTACCTCTCTCACCAAGGCTCTTCTCCCCCCGATAGCTCAGTTGGCCGGACAGCCAACTCTAGGAAGGGTTCTGGTCATCCCAAATGTCTTCCATTTAAGGATTATGGAGGCCACTGTGCCCTTAGGCTCCTTACACAAGAAGCGGTCCGTTTTTCGGTCCGCTGTGTGTCCGTCAGCTCAGCGGGGGGTCTCCGCTCAGCTGTCGGCGGACTGTGCAGGGACCGCCCTGTCTCTCCTCCGCTCTCCCCCATGGGGAAACGAATGGAAACGGACCGTCTGTCCGTTTGCATCCGATCCGTTTGGCCGGACGGAAGAAAAATAGGACATTCTTCCGTCTGCAAAAACGGATGCGGATCTGGCGGACGTTAGCGGATGCATCATCCGCTAACGGATCCGCTCCCATAGGGGACCATTACAAGTCCGTAAACGGACTTTTAATGAGCGGACGAACGGTCCGCTAGTGTGAAAGGACCCTTAGGGCTCTTTCACACGTCCGTTCAGTTCATCCGTTTTTTGGACGTCCGTTAACGGACCTCAATGCTTCCCTATGGGTTAGCGTCCGTTAGCGGATGAGCATCCGCTAACGTCCGTTAACATCAGTCTGCGGTAAGCTCCGTTTTTTTGGACGGAAGAAAACCTCATTTTTCTTCCGTCAAAAAAACGGAACGGACGAAAAACGGACGTTAGCGGATGATCCGTTTACCATACGATCCGCTAATGTCAGTTTTTCATCAAAATATGTAAAAAAAAGTTCTAAAAAAAAAAAAAAAAAAACGGATGAAAAAAACTGATGAAAAACGGACGGAAAACGGAACGGAAACGGATGTAAACGGACGAAAAAACGGATCAACTGAAGGGGGAAAAAACTGATCTAAAAAACTGAACGGACGTGTGAAAGAGCCCTTAGGAACCTTATGCGCAGGTGGCTTTCCTAACCAAGTCCAATCAGTATAATCAAACACAGCTGGACTCAAATGAAGGTGGAGAACCATCTCAAGGATGATCAGAAGAAATGGGCAGCACCCGAGTTAAATATGAGCGTCACAGCAAAGGGTCTGAATACTAAGGACCATGTGATATTTCAGTTTTTCTTTTTTAATAAATCTGCAAAAATTTCAACAATTCTGTGTTAATGTCAATATGAGGTGCTGCATGTACACCAATGAGGAAAAATTAACTTAAATGATTTTCCCAAATGGTTGCAATATAACAAAAGTGAAAAATGTAAGGGGGTCTGAATACTTTCTACATTAAGTGGGCCAGGTCACAGTATGTAGAGCCGTGTCTGAGCAGTACAGTACAGAGCAGTCACAGGTGAAATGTGCTCGGGCCCCGTATGGCGTACACCCGGGAGTTACACCTCTCCTAGCCCTACATGTCAGCAATATTCTACTTCCACAAAACACTGAATATGCAGGTCTCCTGCTTTTCCATCATCCAAATCTACTTAAAGCGGAGTTCCACCCTTAAAACCACTTTGTTTCATCCTAAATGTTTTCATAACGCTAAATGGCCGTTTCCGGAAAGGCGTGACGCCTTATAGCGGCGACATACCGCGGTGCGCCCAAAATTACATGATCGATTATAAAGTAAGTACATGGAATAAAAAATAAAAAAAACAGCATACTGGCGCTGACGCCAGTATGCTGGATGGGATGAAACAAAGTGGTTTTAAGGGTGGAACTCCGCTTTAAGGAGGATTGGCACAGTCAGAAACTAGATTTGCAGCGATTGGATAGGGGAGAAAACAATGAAATATTGTGGCTTTCTGGTCATGTGGAGACAAAACTGCTTACAAGAAATAAATCCAGCCAGTGGAGTGTATCGGCTGGGGAGGAAGCGGCTCGTTCATGCCGCTGATTTGGAAGTTACGTTGTTAGGATGGTTGTGCACCATGCAAAGAGGGCAAAGAGCGCCTCCATTCCCACGGGAAGAGGACACCTCCAACCTTCTTCTAGGAAACAGGTTTCGCTGGCCAGAAAGGCTTTAACCCCTCGGGTGCTGGCAGAGGCAGTCATGCTTAGCAGCCATCCTCTCCACAGGTCTATGCCTTCATTGTAGGCCTCGTTTACATGCACCCTTCCCCTTCTCGAGGCCTCTAGGTCTAGCCTTTTATGAGACAGAAATCACTTGTACGCTCCAAATGTGTGCTGGAGATTTTCCCACGTCTGTTTGGTAAATGGCAATCAACACGGGCATCAGCCTGACCTGAAATGGGGAAATTTAAGAGCTTGATTTCTTATTCAGTGGAATTGCCTTACCTTTACGCTTGCCAAAATACCCTTCTCCCTCTTAAAGTGTGCCTGGCGGCATCAGGAATGCCAACAGCACACAGGAACTGCCAAGCCCATTTAGAAGAATGGCTGTCCTGGAAACAGTGGCCAGAGGGCATCAATCTTTTAGTGTGGTTATGAAAAGTGACCGTGAGGTTCTAATGGTGGGCGTTGCGAACTACATTTTTTTTTATATAACAAAAGAATATAGAGATTTACTAAAGCTGAAGAGTGCAAAATCAGTCTCACTTCTGCCTAGAAACCAATCAGCTTCCAGGTTTTATTGCCAAAGCATCATTGAACAAGCCGAGGTTAGAAGCCGATTGGCTTCTCTGCAGACGTAAGACTGACTTTGCACTCTTCACCTTTAGTACATGACACCCTTATGCCCCGTACACACGATCGTTTTTCGGCATGAAAAAAAATCTTTTTTAAAAACGTAATTTAAAATGATCGTGTGTGGGCTTCACATAGTTTTTCATCTTCTGAAAAACGACAAAAAAAATAAATTCGAGCATGCTGCATTTTTTAACGTCGTTTTAAACAATGTCGTTTTTCGGGTTGTAGAAAATGATCATGTGTGGGCTAAAACGTTGTTAAAAACAACGTTTTAAACCCACGCATGCTCAGGAGCAAGTTAGGAGACGGGAGCTTAAATGGAACTTCACCTTTAGAGTGCCGTCGTACATCACCGCGCTTTGCTCATCATTTTTTGAAAAACGATGGTGTGTGGGCAACATCGTTTTTAATGATGAAGTTGGAAAAACTTTGTTTTTTCTACATGCTGAAAACGACGGGTATTTTTTCATGCTGAAAAACTAGACTAGTATATGAAAATAAAACGTAAAGCCGAAGTAAAATCAGTTTTGTAAAAAGGGTTGACAAGCAGGTTTTTGTTTTGTTTTTTTAGGACTTTGTACATTTCTTCTGCCATACAGGCAGTCACGGGTTAAAATCAAGATAGCGTTTGTTCTTAAAGAGGAACTGCAGTCTGCTCACATATTTTGTAATAAACACATCTTTGCCATTCTGAAGCTTCCCTCTACCACTTTGCATATTATTTTATCCAATTGGCTTCAGTGATGATCAGTGTATTCTGATAGAAGGGGCGCCGTCAGAATTCCATGACACAGTAGAGGGAATTCCAGCATCCACACTGACGATAAGAATTTCCGTCAGGCAAAGCTTGGATTTTTTCCAACTCAAACTTGTGTTGCATACACACGGTTACACAAATGTTGTCGGAAATTCCGACCATCAAGAACACGGTGACAAACAAGACGTACGACGAGCCGAAAAAAAGTCAACGATTCCGAACATGGGTAGGATTTTTGCATACGGACAATTGGAATTTCCGACAAGAACTTTTCCCGTCTGAAAATTTGAGAATCAGCTCTCAAATTGTTGCTGTCTGTAATTCCTCCAGAAAAAGTCCTATGGGCTACCCACGGTCGGAATTTCCAACCAAAAGCTCACATTGGACTTTTCTTGTCGGAAATTCCGATTGCGTGTATAAGTCAGGTCACTGTTTTTTATTCAACCGGAAAAATAGAAAATTGGACCCATGTATAGCCTGTTAATGGGGCAACTGACTGAAAATGTTTCCATATACAGCTACTATAATTTGATTACCAAGACTTCTGGCAGGACATAAAAAATTAATTTTTCTGTTTTATATTGGTACATTTATAGAGCTATTAATTTACTCAGATAGATCGGTGGATTGATAGATAGGATAGAGCTACCTTTATCTATCCATCAATCAAATCTCTCTCTTTCCATTCACTCCCTTGTTATCTCTCGCCTTGACTATTTGCAACTCCCTTCTCATTGGCCTGCCTCTCCATAGGCTATCCCCCCTTCAGTCTATCATGACTGCTGCTGCCAGACATATCCACCTTACCAACTGCTCAGTGTCTGCCAAACCTCTCCTCCAATCCCTACACTGGCTCCCGATCGCCCAGCAAATTAAATTAAAAATACTAACCACAACTTACAAAGCCATCCACAACTCTGCCTGAGCTACACCACCAATCTTGTCTCCAAATATCACCCAAACTGTCCTCTCCACTCTTCTCAAGACCTCCTACTGTCAAGCTCTCTCGTCTCCTCCTCCCATGCTGGTCTCCAGGATTTCTCCAGAGCCTCTCCCATCCTCTGGAACTCGCTACCTCAACCTGTCCGGCTTTCCCCTACTCTTGCTACCTTCAGGCGATCCCTGAAAACTCACCTCTTCAGGGAAGCCTATCACGTCTCCAACTTATATTTTACCACTTCCATCAGCTCATTCCCCACAGTTACAACCTTTTGTACCACATGTCCCACCCTATTAGATTGTAAGCTCTTCTGAGCAGGGCCCTTTTAATCCTCTTGTATTTTATTGTATTCTATCTGTATTGTCTCCCTTTTATATTGTAAAGCACTGCGTAAACTGTAGGCTCTATATAAATTCTCCCTCTCTCTCTATATAGAGTGTGTGTATAATCATTCGCATCAGTCCCTGCACTCAAGGAGCTTACAATCCAAGGTCCCCCAACTCACATTCATACATATACTAGGGCCAATTTAGACAGGAGCCAATTACCTTACCAGCATGTCTTTGTAGTGTGCGAGGAAACCGGAGTCCCTGGGGGAAACCCACGCAGGCACAGGGAGAACATGCAAACTCCAGGAAGGTAGCGTCGTGGTTGTATAACATAACACTGGTTTGGTATATTTAAAAGACCAAATGTGAGTAAATAAGAGACCTTTATGTTTATGGTACAACCAGCTTGTCCATAGCTGGATCTAAATGTGTCTGCTTCCCGTTGAATCGGACAATGGTTTTTCGATCCGTCTATAGCCAGCTTAAAGCCTTATGGCTAGCTGGTGCAGGCAGCACATTGTTTCACACACCGTACAATGCCTCTTAAGGGTTAAAAGCCTCTCCACGTCCCCCTATTGTTCTGTCCCCACTCCAAAGCCCCCCAGGTTTATTTGTAGGGAGGTGAATTCTTTGTGTCTGATGTCTGTGCCTGTGATTTGGCCAGGTTTATTTGTCAATGACAATCCATGCATTTTCTTGCACACATCAAAGGGGAGAGAAGGCTCTTCCGTGTCTGCAGTCAAGATTCCCTCATTTCCTGTTGCTGTCTGCTCCGGCTTCAGATTAGCGGCAATAAGACTAGAGGGCCGAGAAACAGTGGCTCCGGCATATGGAATTTTAATAAACGGCTTTAGCGTGAGATCTTTCATGCAATAAGCACATATGTGCATGCTCACACAATTATGTGGCGGCCAGATCGATAGGAAATGCAAGATTTTTCTTTAGTATGAAAGGGGAAAAGAAAGGATTAAGTGCTGTCTTATTTGTCACAGTCACTCATGGGAACGGTAATCCAGAGCAGACACCGTCACAGACAGAAATTGATGGGCATCGGGGATAAAATTAAAGCCTTGTTCAAGCTGAAAAATAATACCTTTTCATTATTTACTTTACAGATACCGCTCCACACAAATCATGTTCATTTATTGCCTATACAAGCAGAATCAGCAATGTGGCAATGGTTTGCAGAATCCCAAAATGCAAGCAATGGGTGGGGCAGTGGCACAGAGTCTGAAGGCTTCTAATCTTGTTATGCCGCCAGCGAAGCCGGTCTGAGAGCATTAGATAATGTGAAGGGTGATAATAATGTGCTATAACCCATAATACCCACATTTTACTGTATTGAAGTCACATTAACTAACTGCTAAGACTGCCCTTTAAAGATATTCACCCTAGGGACAAAAAATGTAACATCAGTAGCTACAAAATACTGCTGCGGCTGACTTTTACTAAAAGGAGACTTACCTGTCCAGGGCAGTTGTCACCCAAGCAGGTTCTTAAAAAAAAAAATCAGTCTTCGGGTCCCCAACCGCAGAATCTTTAGAGTGGGATGCCGGATATGACTCCTTGCAGCTTCCCACTGCACATGTGCGAGCCACGCTGAGCTATATGAATGGTCCTGCAGCCACTTGGGACTCGTTTCTCAGAAGACTGCTGCAAAGGGGCTGGGGAAATTTTCTCTCCAGGTTGCGAAAATAAATTTGCACATTTCCCATCAACAGTGCTGACAGGAGAAATCCCTCCTGCTGAGACATTGTGTTTATCGCTAACAATAATCACTGTTTTTTCCCGGTGGGGATGGCTTACCTCACCCTACCCTCGCCAGGAGAAGACAGTGATTATTGCTGGTGACTATAGCCGCCGTTAGCGATAATCACAAGTAATCGGATTCCCGACAGCACGGTCTGTGTTGATGGGAAAATCGTGCAAACTTCTTTCCTGCAACCCAGAGAGGAAATTGCCCCTAACCCACAGCCTTCTGGGAAACAGGTCCCAAGATGGCTGCGGGACCCTTCACAAAGCTCGGCGTGGCTCGCAAATGTGCAGCGGGAAGCCAGCTGTGGAGCTGCAAGGAGTAAATCTGGTAGGCTGGTTGTACCCAAGTTTATCAACTTGGTACATTCAGCCTGCCCATACGAATCTTGCTCAGCTGTTAGCACTGTATGTACTGCATGGAGCTTCATCTACATACATTACACAGAGCTGGGTTCTGGCTGTGAGACAGACTTCCCGTCTCACACCTTGAATAAGCGGGCACTCAGCCATTCATAGGAAGCTTTGTATAAAAATATATAAAAAAGTACCAGTCGAAATGGGCCCTTACCGAATAAATCCATATAGCGCCATCCTTTAATACAGACATCACCCACCATGAAAGGGCCACAAATGGGTGAGTCTAGCAGAGAGAAGTGATGACTCCCCTTTGCTATAATACAGGAGGTTTAGAAGAGTCCGGAGAGATTTCACAAGCTGTAGAAAAATCCTTGAAACTGATAGCGATGGTCACAGGGGGTTGGGTTTCTCTTTCAGCTCTACACAATGAAATAATCACGATAGACAACATGCCCAACAGCCCTAAGGCTAACCATGCACAAACAGAATGCTGAGAGAAAATCAATCGAACCTTTCAAAAACTATTGGGGATAAATTGACGATCATATTTAACCAAAAAAAATTAAAGAAGAAGAATGTTAGAAAAGTTTGTTTCTTATCCAAACAAATGAAACCAACATAGAATGTAGTCCTTGATTCGGAAAAGTTATTGTAACGTTCATGCAAGAAAAACATTTATTGGAATGTAGAACGCTTGTGGTCACGAACATTTACCGGTAATTGTTTAAATAATTATGTATGTAATGGGATGCAAAGGCTTCTGCAAATGTATATTGCTAATGTACAAGTAGATTTAGAAGTATATTCTGGTATATTTCAATATATCCAAAACATCGATTTGGAGTTCAATAGTCCCTGAATTCCAATAGACATGAATGGGACTGCCTGCACGGGTAAGCACAGCCCTCGAAGGGGTGTACACTGTAGTATGCCCATGTGAATGAGGTGTCAATACATGGGTTGACAATGCTGCTGTCCAAGCTGCAGCACCCACGTCACCCCCCCCCCCCCCCTTGTACTGCAGTCCTACCCTTTAAGGAGGGATGGGCTGCCTCCAGGCAAACCTGCCCTTAACCACTTGAGGCCCGCGCTACCGTCGGATGACGGCAACAGCGCGGGCCTGAATAGCCAACATGCCGTCATTTGACGGCATGTCTTTCTGGCGTTCCCAGCGCACGCTGTAGTGCGCGCTGCGGGGAAGCCCTGTGTTGTCCGTGTCCCTTGGACACGGCCAATCACAGATCGCGGCAAACGGCCAATCAGAGCGGCCGTTTGCGATGCGATCTGTGGGCCAATGAGAGATGATCTTGCGATTTTTTTTTTTTTTTTTTTAACCAAAAATATGTAGAAGAATACGTATCGCCCTAAACTGAGAAAAAATGTGTTTTTATTTTTAATTGGGATATTTATTATAGCAACAAGTAAAAAATATTGTATTTTTCTTCAAAATTGTCGCTCTTTTTTGTTTATAGCGCAAAAAATAAAAACCGCACAGGCGATCAAATACCACCAAAAGAAAGCTCTACTTGTGGGGAAAAAAGGACGTAAATTTTGTTTGGAAGCCACGTCGCACGACCGCGCAATTGTCAGTTAAAGCGACGCAGTGCCGCAAGCTGAAATTTTACCTGGGCAGGAGGGGGGTGTAAGTGCCCAGTATGCAAGTGGTTAAGCAGGCTATACTTGGTCGAATTTCAAACAAATTTTCTTTTTTTTTTGTGATCCGATGATGCCACCATTTATTTTCAAAATTCTGCCGACCAAGCCTTCATGTTGCTGGGAATATTCTTTTCTCTCCGGGAATTTTCTTTTCTTGCACATGCGCATTTTTTTTTTTCTATTACATTTCTCGCACGATTCTCCCATCATTGATCAGAAAATCGTTTTTTTTTTTTAAAAATGTTCAACATGTCGGATTCCTCAAATTTGATTGCCGCATGAAAATCGGCTGTTGCTGCAGCCCACAACGGTGCAAAATTTGTACGAAAATTATTTAATACGATTTTCGAAAAGAAAATATTAGGTGCCTCGGCTTATATTCGGGTGAGCTTATACTTGAGTATAAAGGGATTTTTAAATACAGCTTACCTGTAAAATCCTTTTCTTGGAGTACATCACGGGACACAGAGCGGCATATTCATTACTATGTGGGTTATATGGAGTACCTTCAGGTGTGGACACTGGCAATCTCAAACAGGAAGTCCCCTCCCTATATAACCCCCTCCCCTAGAGGGAGTCCCTCAGTTTTGTAGCAAGCAGTATGCCTCCCAAAATGGTCACCCAAAAGAGGGGTGGGAGCTCTGTGTCCCGTGATGTACTCCAAGAAAAGGATTTTACAGGTAAGCTGTATTTAAAAATCCCTTTTTCTTTCTCGTACATCACGGGACACAGAGCGGCATATTCATTACTATGTGGGATGTCCGAAAGCAATGCTTTAATGAGGGGAGGGAGACATCTTCCAAAGAAGGATTCAATTTAGAGATAAACTCAAATCATAATAATAATTCCAACTTAGTCAAGAAAAAAACTCTTTCTCTTTTTTTTTTTTTTTTTTAACCAAGGGTGTTTCTGATCCCGAGGATTTCAAACTGCAGCCTGTAGTACTGCCTGACCAAAGGCAGCATCCGCATTTCTTCTCACGTCTAGTTGATAAAACCTTGTAAACGTGTGGACTGATGACCACGTTGCCGCCTTGCATATCTGAGCCATAGAGATCTGATGGTGTGCTGCCCAAGAGGCGCCCATGGCCCTGGTAGAATGGGCCTTTACCGACAACGGAGGAGGCAACCTCTTCAACCCGTAGGCTTGAATGATTAATTGTCTAATCCATCTCGAGATGGTGGATTTTGCAGCTGCCTGCCCCTTCTTGGGGCCATCTGGTAGAACGAATAACACATCTGTTTTCCGGATCTTTTCTGTAGCTTTAAGATAGGCCTTCATGGCCCGGACAATATCCAAGGTATGCAGCAACCCCTCCTTTCTAGATGTAGGTTTTGGAAAGAAGGATGGAAGTACCAAATCCTGGTTTAAGTGAAATTTGGATATAACCTTTGGTAGAAAGGAAGGATGGGGCCGGAGAACTGCCCTGTCCTTATGTAGAACGAGATATGGTTCCTTACACGATAAGGCTGCTAATTCTGACACTCTCCTGGCCGAAACTATGGCGACCAAGAAAACCAATTTTCTTGTCAGTAAGACTAAAGGAATCTCAGCCAACGGCTCAAAAGGCTGTTTCTGTAGAGTGGACAGGACAAGATTTAAGTCCCATGGACAAATTGGTGACTTGACAGGAGGATTAATACGCAAGACCCCCTGTATGAAGGTCTTTACCAGCGAGTGGGTGGCCAGCGGCCTCTGAAACCACACTGACAGAGCTGAGATCTGTCCCTTGATTGTGCTTAGTGCCAGGCCTTTATCCACTCCTAGCTGGAGAAAACTTAACACCCTATCAATAGTATATTTGCGGGAATTCCATCTTTTGGATTCACACCAGCCTACGTAGTTCCTCCACACCCTGTAATAAATCACCCTGGAGACCGGCTTTCTAGCCCTAATCAGGGTAGGAATTACCTGCCTAGACAGGCCTCTATCCCTGAGAATCAGGGATTCAGCCTCCAGGCCGTCAAATTTAGACGCTGTAATGTAGGGTGGAGGATCGGGCCTTGTGAGAGTAGGTCTGGTTGTAGAGGAAGAGTCCAAGGGTCTCCCACTGCCATCTTCAGGACTAGTGAGTACCAAGTCCTCCGGGGCCAAGCCGGAGCTACTAGAATGACTGGCTTGTTCTCCACTCTGATCATGCGCAACAGGCGCGGGAGTAACTGTAGTGGAGGGAATGCATATAGAAGTTTGAATTGATGCCAAGGGCAAACCAACGCATCGGTTCCGCAGGCCACAGGATCCCTCGCTCGCGACACGAACCTGTCTAGTTTCTTGTTGAACCTGGATGCCATTATATCTACGTCCGGCATTCCCCACCTCTGGCAGATTGTCTGAAAGACCTGGGGATGCAGAGACCACTCCCCTGGCAACAGACTCTGGCGACTTAAGAAGTCTGCCTGCAGGTTGTCCACTCCGGGAATGAATATCGCTGAAATGCAGGGTACATGAACCTCTGCCCATTGAAAAATCAAGTTCACCTCCCTCTGAGCGGCCTGGCTCCTGGTTCCCCCTTGGTGGTTTATGTATGCCACCGCCGTGGCATTGTCTGACTGGATTCTCACCGGGAACCCCTTTAATCTGGAGGTCCAAGCCAGAAGGGCTAGGCGAGCAGCTCTGATTTCCAAGATATTGATGGGGAGCTGCCTCTCTGCTTTCACCCAAGTTCCCTGGCGGGAGAACCCCTCGAAGACCGCCCCCCAGCCTGCCAGGCTGGCGTCTGTGGTAACTACCTTCCAGACAACAGGGCTGAAGGATTTTCCCTTTAGAAGATTCTGAGGATTCAACCACCAGGCCAGGCTTTGTCGGACCCTTGATGATAGCGTCAAAGGGGACTCTAAGGCATGTGCCCTCTTGCCCCAGGCTGCTAGAATGGCTGCCTGTAGGACGCGAGTGTGGATCTGAGCGTATGGTACTGCCTCGTATGTGGCCACTAGCTTGCCTAGTAATCGCATACACAGGCGAATAGTTGGTTTTTTCTTGTTTAGAACCAACTCCTTGATAGCTTCGATCTTTACAAGGGGCAGGAACACCTTTTGATGTTCTGTGTCTAACCTCATGCCGAGGTATTCCAACTGCTTTGTAGGCTGGAACGCTGACTTTCCCCGGTTTAGGACCCAGCCGAATTCTTCGAGGTACCGAACCGTGAGGTTTACTGCCTTTTGCAGACCCGGCCGTGAGTGATCTATGATTAAAAGGTCGTCCAAGTATGCTAGGACTGTGACCCCTTGGATCCTTAAATTGGCCAGAATTGGGGCTAGGATCTTCGTGAATACCCGGGGGGCCGTGGCCAGCCCGAAGGGGAGCGCCCTGAATTGGAAGTGTCGCTGCCCCACCGCGAAGCGTAAAAACCTTTGATGCGACTGAAAGATTGGTACATGAAGGTAAGCATCCTTTATGTCTATGGAGGCCAGAAAATCGTCCTTCTGAAGCGCGGCGGCTGCTGACCGGATGGATTCCATCCGGAAGGAACGAACCCTTAGGTAACCGTTTAACCTCTTTAGGTCCAAGATTGGCCTGACATCGCCGTTGGGCTTTGGTATGACAAAGAGATTGGAATAGAAACCTAGGCCTTGCTCTTGGGCTGGCACTTCTATAATTACGTCCTGGCCAAGCAGGTGATCCAAAGCTGCCAGCATTGAGGCCTTCCTCGCTGGATCCCTTGGTAGCCTTGATTCTTGAAAATGAGGCGGAGGATACCTTAGAAACTCCAGGCTGTAACCTGTGGTTACAGATCCCCGGACCCATTTGTCGGGGATCTTGGCTTCCCAAACTTCTGAGAAGAAACAAAGCCTTCCCCCCACCCGCAAGAGTGGGGGCGCCCCTTCATAAGGCAGACTTAGGGGCTGTCTTTGACGGCTTGCGATACCACGGCCTCTTACCCCCAGGGGTCTGTCCCTGCGATCTACTGTTAACGTTGGATCGTGCAGGCGGCCGTCGATACTGCCTGGAATTTGAGGGCCCCGAGACAGGAAAGAGCTGCCTTTTAAATGTAGGAGCCCGGAATGTCTTTTTGACCGGTAAAAGGGTACTCTTGCCATTTGAAATAGTCTGAATATATTTATCCAGATCCTCTCCGAAGAGTCGTCCTCCATGGAAGGGAAACCCTGCCAGAAGCTTTTTGCATGGGGGCTCCGCCGCCCAGTTCTTCAACCATAAGAGCCTTCTCATGTGCACCAAACATAGTGATAAACGAGAGGCCTGCTGGATGGAATCTTTTATAGCATCTACCGCAAAACACAGAGCTCTGGGAATGTCAGAAAACTCTTCTGCTTGTTGGGTAGGCATGTCCCTTAACATTTCCTTTGTCTGGTCTTTTAATGCCTGACAAACTCCAATTGCAGCCACCGCTGGCTGCACCACTGCTCCTGCCGTAGCAAAGGATGCTTTTAAAAGTGTCTCTAATCTTTTATCAACCGGATCTTTAAACATATGTATGTTTTCCACCGGGCAAGTTAGTGATTTATTCACACATGAGATGGCTGCATCCACTACTGGGAGCCTCCACCTCTTGGAGAACTTTTCCTCCATGGGGTAAATGACCGCAAATCTTTTCGGTGGCAGAAAAATCCTGTCCGGCCGTACCCAATCCCGAAAGATCAATTCCTCCAAGAGAGGATGGACCGGAAAAACTGCGTTGTTTAACGGAGCTTTCAAAAAAGCCCAGAGAGGATACCGGAGGAACCTGAGGCTCTGGCAATGGTAAACTAAATGCCGAGCGGACCATGTCCGTCAAAGACTGTACCCACAGTCTTTCTGTCTGGGAGTCTGAAAATGGTTCCTCAGAGGCAGATCCCTCAATCCCTGAACCCTCTTGGTTCAGGTCTAGTTGATCCTCCTGTGATTCCAATTCCTCTGGAGAGAGAATCTCAGCATCTGAGGATACACCTCCTGGTGATGGGGATCTAACCCGTTTCTTACCAGGAATAGCTCTAGCGATCAATGCTGCTATTCTCTCTTCTAGCCCCCCTAGGGATACGGCTAGCATCTCCTCTGTGATAAACACAGGGCTGGGCTGATCTGGGCCAGCCTCCGCACCAGATCCCCCTAATGGCTCATCCAAGGCGCTTCTTATGTTAATAAGTTGCGGGGAAAGTATCGGCATATCAGAATCAGAAAGGGAACCCTTTTGTTTTTTGGTCTTTTTTGTACCCTTTGACCCCGAACCCTTGGAAGCCATAATACAAAATCGAGGGACTCCGCCCACACAACAGACTGTAGTGGGCAGGAGTACAAAAATCAGAGTTTAGGGGACAATAGATCACTAATGCCCAAAAACTGATGGGATCCCGTATGTTCTTTTTTTTTTTTTTTAAATATATTATATATTTTCTTTTGACAACATACCGTGACCCCAAACTAAGTTTGCCAGCCTCCAAACCTGCTGCAAAAAAGGGGGATTTCTTGGCTTAACAAAAAGGTATTGGAACAAAGTCCACATGTACTACCCCTCTTCCGCCACCGGGAGTCACTGTTCTGCCGCTCTGCGTCCTCTCCTCTGAAAATCAGCCTCAGACTGAGCACTGACAATGCCTGCTGTCTATAACAGCACAAAGGCGCGCCCCTGTATGACGCCGCAGGCACGCCCCCCCCCCCGCCCTCCTGTCTGAACGGCGCAATAAGACGTGCGCGCGCACGCGCGTATGCCGGAAACAGGAGGAACATGGAGGAGCCGCGCTGCTGGAGATCCAGGAACGCAGAAACAGGCGGCAGATTCAAACCCCCGGCCAGGTAGGACTCTCCAAAGGCCCCTAGGGATCCTTACTAGCCCTAGGAAGAAACAGCAGGTTTAGCTAGCACACATATTTAGACAGGGGGACCTAGTGATGGGGGAGAAAAGGTGTCATCCTGTCTCTCTTTAGACATAGTGAACAAGGTTGCCCATGCAGAGCATACTTAGGCTATCCCCCCTTTTAGGTTACCCCGGAGAGCCTGCTGTCGAACCAAGTCCCGCAGGCTCCCCCTTACCTGCTCCATGCTGCAGGATGTTTGTCCAGCAAACTGATCCAATCTTCTCCCATCTCCGTGGGTAGCGTAGTAGACCTTCAGGCCCTGGGGTCCTATGAAGGTACCCACTGTCCTGGACCTATATAGCACCCTGGCAAACAGGAACTTATGGTTTTTACAAACTCCAAGTCCTGGGCCCAGGGTCCAGCCCTCCAAAGAGGAGCATTATAGGCAAAACCCCACGGCTTGGGGCCCGGGTACTGTCCACTTTGGCACTGAGGCTCCTTGGACAGATCCGGTTAGCCCGCCCTTAATCCCAAGGATGTGGAGCAAAGCTATTCCGTGACCAACACCTAAGACACTGGCGAAAAAACTGAGGGACTCCCTCTAGGGGAGGGGGTTATATAGGGAGGGGACTTCCTGTTTGAGATTGCCAGTGTCCACACCTGAAGGTACTCCATATAACCCACATAGTAATGAATATGCCGCCCTGTGTCCCGTGATGTACGAGAAAGAAATACGGTATATTCCGAAAGCCACAACACCTGCAGGTCCCTGAATACCCAAACAGTGACTGCATCCGATAGGATGCAGACACCGTTTAGTCGTTAAACCTTCACCCAGCTCAGTTGATTTTTTGAATGCTGACAGGGCAACCCCTGGCTGCAGTTTGACTGGCTAAAATGTTGACTGGGCCCCCATTGTTAGACTGAACAGCTGGAGCCTCAGATCGGATAGGCAGCACAGTTAAACTTGGCGATCGGTAAGGTTTCTGAGCAGAGAGAACCCCATTGGAAAGGTTTTCACTTTCCGTCTACAAGTGGAATAGCTCTTTATTATCAGCTTCTATTGCCATTTTGCGCGTTCCAACCACAACCCACAAGTACTTGGACGACCCGAAAGAAATACAACCACCAACCAGTCCACACTCCATGACATCCTGCCACTTACAAATTACCTATTCAGGACTCACAACTGTTTTCTACATTGGAACCGGTTATAATTCCCTAAGAATTTTTCCAGAATGCCTGATGTCGTATAAAGTGCAAATCAGCAGTGTGCTTTATGACCTGTGATATTTCTGGACAAGTCAGATTCTTTCTCCAAGCATAAAATCAGCACAGCGGTGTAAAGCGACATTCAGTTCCGAAACGGCGCGTTATGGAGAGCGAAGCACGCCTAGCACTGCCAACAGCCCTCTGCGAGCAGCTCCTTCAGATGTCTGATCTGCAATGTAATTATATTAACACAAACACAAGCAGTGCTGGGTCTCCGGCCCCCTGACACTCGCAGAACAGAACTCAAGCCACGGTGTCAATGAAAACTCAACAAGTCTGTAATGTAAAAAGCAGACTCCTCAATCCCTCACCTGTCCCATAGGACAGCACAGAGCTGGGAAGCCAGTGACCAGTTCTAGTTATGTAGTATTATAGAGACACATGTTTATATTTTATGCTGTATTACTGTTGGATTTCCTGTAAACCTCAACACAGCATGTGTGAAATGTTCATTCATTACACAGAAGCAAATGAGAACTCCAGCAAAGACGCAGGATTCAGCAATGATGTGGGCAGCAGTCATGGACCTGGGCCTGCTTAATGGTTTTGGAATACTGCTTGGAACAGAATGTTAAATAATGTTTGGGCTAAAGTTGTAGGAAATAAAGTTTGTCTCCAGATCCTCCTGCTTCTGTGTGATCGTCATAAACTTACAACTATAGACAATGGAGTTCCAAGAACTACTTAAGGAAAAGTAGTACCAAAGCTCTTTTGTCCATACATACCACAGGAGTGCATTTAGTTCTGCACGCGTGTGACCTGTATTCAGCCGACATATCAAAGTCCACTGTTGGCTGTAGTCACTCAGTCTACAGGGATTCCAATGTCAGGATCCACTTCTGGCTCAGCCTCAAAGTGTGCTGCTGAGAGCCTGAGCCAGCTGCTCCCACCCCTCCACATCCTGGCACTCCAGTGAGAGCTGCAGACCCGATGACTAACAGTCACCACTCTCTGCTCACTGAAAATAAAGAACTGAGTGATCAGCGGTCTTTGATACCTCAGTTCTCAAAGGAGTTGTAAAGGAAAAAAATGTTATGTCCAAAATTAATGTCTGCAAGGTAGACACGCAGAATAGTGTAATGATTATGTTAAAAAAACAAGTAAATACCTATTAAATTCCTTCATCTATATCACCTCCGGCGTTCTAGTTTCTGTTCTCTCATTCACTTCCTGGTTTGCGGCACTCGTTCATGTAAGAACTACATTTCCCAGTATGCATTGCGGCACGCCCAGTAATTCACACCTCCTTGAAGTCTCTAACACGTAGAGAGCGTCCTGCCACACAGATGTAGTTCCCAGGAGGGGACGAGCACGTTACTGACCACCGCAGTAAAGCCTCCCTTCACGGTGGTGAGTAACAATCAGACAAGCGGGAAGTGAACAGAGAAGAAATAGAGCAACTTCTGAGCAAAAACGAACAACGAGGAAGTGAAAAGAGGAATGTCTGCAATTATGAAAAAAATAAAATAAATTCCTTTACAACCCCTTTAAGCCAGCCATGGATCGTTTCGGTCTTGTACGGTTCAGCAGGGACCAGCTGAGATTCAAACCATCAGGCTGATTGGATTGACTTGGTTACAACCAGCATGTTGGATTTTTACATGCGATTACTGCCAGCAGCTATTGCCGCTAGTAATAATTACTGTGTTTCCCCAGCAGGGACAGCTCCCTGCACCCAGACCGCTCAGCTCCCAACATGCAATGCTGGACCAATAGCCCTACAATGTATGTAATGATGGTGAAAGACCACTCACAGCACAAACACCATGGAGAAGAGGGTAGCACGGAGAAAGGTGTTCACTAAGAAATACAGCCTCTTCTGCTATCCCCTAAAGCTAACAAACATTAAATCCACAGGTGTCAAACTGGCAGCCCTCCAGCTGTTGTGGATACACATAGGAAATTAATCGGCGCTTGTGCCAGACTCAATGTAAGCCAACCAACCTGAATAGCTCAAGGGGGGATGGAATAGTTAGGGAGAATGTAAAAGCTGACTTATAAAAAGTCCATATAAAAGCAACTTGAAGGCAGCCCAGTGGAAGATAAGAAGAGCCTTCTGGAACAGCTGAGAATAAAAAAGACAGGCGCCACTCTAAGTGCAGTATGACAGTAGATTTAATTTCAAAAATAGATATGGGAACTCGCAAGAGTAAAATGGTAACGGGCATTTAGGCACAATTTGCCAAACATTTGTGGAGCTGCTTTCTGAGGATTCAGAGCGGGCTGCGCCAGTCATCACCAACGCTTCCTAGGTCTGGAACACACACAAAGGGAGCCGAGGGATGTCGTCACCCCGAATTTAGGCAAATTGTGTCTAAATGCCAGTTACCATTACCCATATCTCTTTGTGAAATTAAATCTACTGTTATACTGCACTTAGAGTGGAGCCTGCATTTTGTTCTCAACTGCTCCGGCTGGTGTGGAACTACAATTCCCATGAGGCATTGCAAAGATGACAGTTACAAGCATGACTCCCACAGGCCTAGACATGATGGGACTTATAGTTCTGCAACAGCTGGAGGGCTGCCAGTTTGACACCCTTGAATCCTTGCAAAACAGGGTGGGGGGGGGGGTGACACTTCAAGGGTGTATTTTTTTTCTTCATCCTGGAGTTGGGCCTTAAGAACAATAAAAACTGTTACATAGCCCATTGTTTTACAGTTAGGGTTACATAGATTCTGTAAGACAGTGTGTGCTATCAAGTACAAAAGGCAGCAAGACTCCTTTGCAGACAAACTAAGAGCAAAATAGAAGGCGTTTATCAGAAGAAAAAAAAAAAGGTACGCATACAAAATTATAAATTTAGGTCTAAAAAATAACTTTACTTTCGGAACAAGTTACATGTATCACCTTCAACCACGCAACCCCCTGTTCCTCTCCCTCCACTGACAGCAGGTAGGGGATCTTCTCCCTGTACTTGCTGTCACAACTTGAAAACAGCTCCGCCCACACAGCCCCGTCATTCAGTTTCCTGTGAATTAATAGATTACAAGTACAGTTAGTCATTGTGACCGAAGGCTTGTAGTTCTCAGTGAACTATAAGGGTGCTGGTGAGCACGCGCTCGTAGTTTATTGATCTTCCTGCTCCCAAGTAACTACCTGCCTGCATCAGAGGTACAGGACAGACCGCTATCCTGAGACTGACCAGGAGCCAGACATTGCACCCACAAGCTGCTGATCCCCACAAAAAAAAAAAAAAAAGAGCATTTATTTATTTATTTATTTATTTAAAGGTGAACCTAGCCTTAAACGTTTACATGAAATCACCCATTTATGAGAAGCATATGACTGTCAACATATTTCAACCACAAAACAGGAGAAGGTTTTTACCTTATTATATCGTTCATGTGGCACCGATTGTAGCACAATAGGCTCCATCGTGGCAACATTTGCAAACTGGACCTCTGGAATATATAGTGCACATACCACGTGAGCCCAACCTGGAAGATAATGAAAACAACAGTACATCAATTGAGGGTTTTTTTCTGCTTAGTGTTTTCTTAAAAAAAAAAAAAAAAAGGCAATACTTCTTAAAAAAGAAACCCCTAAAAAAAAAAAAAAAACAGTGCCATGGATTTAGTTTGCACACATTTGCAAATGCATGTGTAAGCAGCAGAGGCCACGTCACGGCACCCCAGTATTATCTGCAGTCCTAACTCTAATGGCCCATACACACGATCAGAATATCGGACGAAAACGATCGTCCGATGATGGATCGTACGATTTTCGGATCGTGTGTACACTACTTTCGAGAGACGATCACGGCCGTTCATCCGATATTTTTCGATCGGACAAGCGCGAAAATTTTCCTCGTATGATGTCCGATCGTACGATTTTCGTTTAGTCAGTACAGCCGTCGTCCGACAATACAATACAAATACATTACAACACGTGACATCACTTCCGATTTTTTTTTTCTGTCGTACGAGAATTTTCGTGAGTTTAATAACCTATTTTATTTTACTTGCGATTATTAAGCGGAAAAAGTCGTACGATCCATCGGCCGATATTCGGATCGTGTGTATGGGCCATAAGTTTTGTTTTTATAGAGCTAGGACTGCAGTACACTGGAGTGCTGTGACGTGGCCTCTGCAGCTTACCAATTTATTTTCAAATTTGTGCAAACAAAATTACTTGTTTTAACGTGAACTGCTAGACATGATCAATTCGGTTTGTTGCAGGCTGGCAAGTGAGCTGGGAATTTTTGTTTGTTGTTTTTACATGTGTCACCCTTCCATGTGCTCCCATGCGGCAAAGGCCAGTTATAGGTTGGGGTGGTTGCCATGTACATTTCACAGAATTCTACAGGGAAGGAGGAACCAATCACATCAGTTCCTAACCCAGGCAAGCTCATCTCCCTACCACAATCAAAGGAAACACACAGGTCATCATGCTCAGAACCCGAGTAAGCAGAATGTTTTTGATCTGTGGGAGGAAATCAGAACACCTGGGAGGAAATCCACACAAAGTGAACATCCAAATTCCGTACAGATAATGTCACTGGTAGAAATCAAAGCCAAGCTAACCACTACGCCATCACACTGCCCCTTCTCAAGTACACAGCTGAGTAAAAGCTGGTAGGTCTTAGGCCCATAGCAGACCGGTGATCCAGACCGGTGATCCAGACCGGGCAACTCTCCAGTAACAGCATCTTTAAATGGATCACTTAACTACTTGGAAGACGTCGCTCCCTTGCATACCTAAATGCTGCAGAATCTTCATCAGTAGAGTAGTAACTCCCTATTGAACTTCACTTTATTTATCTAGTGAGACCATTGTCCCCAAGACAGAAGGGTAAATTCCCCCATAACTCAGTATTTACTTGTTGGGGGAAGTAAATATGGGTGGTTGAGTCACATTTCTACCACCCACCCTTGAGCTGCAAAGGCACTCGGACAGAGTTGTACACGTCGGCCATAATTCTTAGCTTCTTGTGTGACAAAGTATCCCCTTGTCGTGGTTGGAGGGTAGTACCACTGCCGAAATATAACCATTAAATTAAAAAGGGCTGTGCCGTAACTGTGAGCCAAACACTAAGCTCACTGCTGCAGTGTGGGATTCCCAATCAGGAGACAGGAAAACCAACTGAAAGCCAGTCAGCCATGCCTACACCATTCTCTTAACAGTGAGCCACTGCAGATCCCTCTTGAGCAAAGCTCATTGAAAAAACAAACAAGCCCTAAGGCCCCTTTCACACAGGCTGTCCAATCAGGTCCGTCTTTTAGTTTTTCAGGTGGACCTGATCAGACCCTCCATTCACTCCTATGAAACAGCAGATATCAGTGGTGATATGGTTCAACGCGATTACAAACAAGTTTGAAGATTGTGGTCCCCTTTTCCCGATGTCCATGGGACAATGGAGTAATTTTGTTTTTAACATCCATGGCCCATTTCTTGCCCATCTAATCACCCAAGGCCTACCAGTAACAGAGCCATTTGTCACAGAATTTGGTTTCAAGTTACTAATTTCTAAAGCAGTTCTCTGCATTTAGCTCCGGCACAAGACACAGAATCGAGAAACAGGCAACAAAATAAAATACACAACGTATGGCGCAGGAGGAGTGTGTGGCAAAGTGCAAGGACAGATATGACAAGTAGTATAGTATATGGGCCACTTTGATACATTATGCTTCTAATATGGTACAGGCACCATAAATTGCTGCCCCCAGGTTTACAGTTTACCATAATACCTAAGGGGATGAGACCTACCTGCTATGGATTCTTTATGCCAATACAATGATTTAATTGGAGATATAGTGCTGACTGTTTTTGTTTATGCTCCCTCTGCCACCTTCATAACCCCTGCTCCCTTCTTATTCTGGATCCTAATGAGTACATTGTTCACAGTGTTTATGATACGCGAGTATACAATCCTGGCTTGGTACACTGGTTTGAAAGCACAGCTCCCCCTATTGTCTGGGTATAAAATGATGAAGTCATATAATGTTGGCAACTGTATGCATCACAGAGTGGCCCAGTGCCCCCATTTCTTGTATGCCCCCCTCAATTATTGTCTCACTTTTGTTTTTCTCAATGTATGTTATACTGAAGATGTAAAATAAAGATTATAAAAAATAAAATAAAAAAATTACACAACGTACACGGACTCATGAAAATCCCTGCCGCCCCCTGTCCTTTCCGCTATATTTCCATTATAAGAAGTCCCAAGTACAAGTGCTGCTTAAAGCAGGGATGGCAGGAAGGTGTTGAGCTAGTACTGCCACTTTAAATAAGCTTCAATATGTTGGATTATGAGGAAAATCAGCTTTAAGTCATAATGTGTGTGCTGTGCCTCCCAGAATAGGCTATTGTGGTCTTGCCAGAAACGGCAGCAGCAGATTTCTGACTACTTTAATAGCCAACATAATTCTGCACAACTTGACCAGCGTCCAACTTCCAGCTCCCCAAGGTAAACGACGCCTTTAGCGGCTAACGCAATAAGTCGATATTCCTTTCGGCGATCTGTTAAGACACATGCGGGATTGTCTAGTATAATTCACTTACTGGAAGAGATCAAATCAGATTCCTTCTGCATGAGAAAATTGGATGCCAACAAAAGCTAAAACAATGTGTAAAGTCTACCTAGACCTGGAACCCACAAACATGCATGGGTAAGCTTGTGCCAGTTCAGAGCCTATTATATTTTCTGTGCCGCTTATCCCAGCACAAGCAGCAAATATGTGACAATACCCAGCAAAGTGTTCCCCTTTCTTCACGGCTTTTTGGTGTGAAGACATATGTTTGGATTTCAGCGTGGTTTGTTATGCATATTTTTAGGTTAAGGCATTAAGGCTGCTTTAACATTGCAGCACATAGAATTTCATACTGCATCACTTTTAAAATACACTATGCGATTTTATAAGTTGCATAGCACATTTTAAAAGTTTTCCAGTACAGCACATCTGCCTGAATTTCTGGTCCGCATGGATGCCGTTAGGCGCCAGCCCCAAACAACTGGCTATTCATTGGTTGCTAAGGATTCAGTGGGTGGTTGCCTCATGTAGATACACGTTGGCAGAACAGCACGGGCAGGCAAATACATGTACAGGTACGTTACTTTGAATCTGCCACCTACGGTCTCCGTGACCGTGCTAGCGGGACCCATGGATTCAATGTCCACCAGTGTCCTGTGATCTTGTCACGGAGTAGCAGAATGGGCAGGGGTGCCTGTGTAAACAAGGCATCACCCTGTTCTGCCTAGTGACAGGACAATGATCATCTGCTCCCAGGAGCAGTGTCGTGTTACTGGTAGCCCAGCCCCCACAGTTAGAATCAATCCCTAGGACACACTTAACCCCTTCCCCACCGGTTAACCCCTTCACTGCCATTTACACATTAATCTGTGCATTTCTATAGCACCAATTGCTGTATAAATGACAATGGTCGCAAAATAGCATCAAAAGTGTCCGATGTGTTCACTATAATGTCGCAGTCACAAAAAAAAAAAAAGTGCAGATCACCGCCATTACTAGTAAAAAAAAAAAAAAAAAATTATATTAAAAATGCCATAAGTCTATCCCCTATTTTGTAGACACTAACGTCTGCTCAAAACAATCAATAAACGATTATTGTGTTTTTTTTTTTCATAAAATATGTAGAATACATATTGGCCTACACTGAGAAAAAAAATTATATATTTTTCGGGGATATTTATTAAAGACAAAAGTAAAATATTGCTTTTTTATTCAAAATTGTCGCTTTATTTTCATTTATAGCATTAAAAATTAAAACCACAGAGGTGATCATATACCACCAAAAGAAAGCTCTATTTGTGGGGAAAAAAGGACATCAATTTGGTTTGGGAGCCACGTCGCAAAATTGCCAGTTAAAGCGACGCAGTGCTGAATCGCAAAAAGTGGTCCGGTCCTTTGTCAGTCAAATCCTCCGGGGCTGGAGTGGTTAAAACCAGCTGACATCTTTAACATCCAGTGATAAGGCCTCCAACCAGCAGCGTTGCTACCACCGGAAGGGAGGAGGGTGGAGAGCCAGTGGACAGACGTCAGCCTGGAGCAACAACTGAAGGAAGGAAGGGGGCGGGGGGGGGGGGGGGGGACAGAGGAGCTGCATGGCAAGATTGTTCCTTTGGTATGTTTTTTTTTTAAATATTTTTATTATTTATCTGCCGATTGTTAAGGAAGCTGGCATGTGCCAACAATTCACTGGTTAAGGACACTGGTGGGTGCCCGCTTAACATCCAGCAGAAATGCACCTAAAAATGCACCATGTGTGCATTTTTATTGCAGTTTCCATTGACTTCAATGGACAGTGCATCTTTGATGAGCTTTTGGAAAGCATACCAAAGATGCAGCATGCAGGACTTTTAAAACCGCAGCACAGCGATGTGAAAAGTCTCAGGATTTAAAGGTGCGTTCCAAAGCAGCAAAATGCATCACTGTGAATGGACACTAAAAACTGGTTTTGAACAGGAGGGGGAAAAGGAAAAAAAAAAAGAAAAAAAAGGAAAAAATTATTTTACGGAAAATGTAAATATTTATAGTTTTATTGAAGAAAAATATATAAAATCATGTACCGGTAACTACTGACTACTAATTAGTATTGTCAATAAGCCTTGTAAGATAAAATAAATAATCCAGCAGCAGAGAGCAAAGTGTTGCAATAGTGTGACGGACAGATCAGGTGTCCATGCGACATCGAGGGCCATGTTGCATTTTTTATCTTTACAGAAGAATTCCAGGTGTAGATATTTTATACAAAGTTACATCAGTCCAGCTTGAACCAATGTAACTATGTATATGACATACCTGGCCGATGCCCCTGGAAATCACTGACAGCGCTACTCCAGTGATCTCCACTCACTTCCAGGTCCCAGGATGAGCAGCTGCACTGCTGCATTGTGAACACAGGATGTCAGCCACTCTGCACCAGAGAATGTTTGCATCTTCTGAACAAGTGCAAAGTGTTCTCTGAATGGATTAGGTGGAGAAGTGTGGCAGTGACATCACACTCGTGATGCACCATGATTTTCAGAACAGACCAGAGAGTAGGCTGTACCGAAAATAGAATATATATATATTTTTTTTAATAAAAGGAATGCACTACATTTTCGTAAGACGGTCTGTTCTGCAAATCGACCAATAAATCATATCCAAAGTGTAATATATTTCAGCTTGCCAGTCCTTTAATGTGGTGCCTGGATTTGTTTCAGGCTGTTCCATTATTTATACCCAGGAGTCCTGTGAATACCGTGTCTCCCCGAAAGTAAGACCTACCCTGAAAATAAAACCTACTGTGATTTTCGGGGAGGGCTGCAATAAAAGCCCTACCCCTGAAAATAAGCCCTAGTTTAGAGTGGTTGTAAACTGCTAGAATCCGCTCTATTACAGTATTATATGTAAAAGGTGTGCATTTCTGTAATATAATCAAGTCAAATACCTTCTTATAGCAACAGTCAGCTGATCTCCCGCTGCCCTCCTCCTCTTCTCCCAGCTGTCGGCAGGGGACTTGGGCCCCCTCCCAACCCCGCCCCCCCTGCAGTGCTCAGAGCGGGGAAGAGCTCAGGCTGGCCATGGAAGCGCTGAGTAGCGCTCAGCTGATCTCCCCGCTGCTCTTCTATTCTGCCAGCTGTCAAAACGGGGGATCTCGGGCCCCCCTCCCTCTGCAGTGCTTGTATTGGGGAAGACCGTTTAGGCAGGTAACAGAAGCGCTGAGGATTCTAGCAGTTTACAAGCACTTTTACTATGTTCACACTGGGGATTCCTGACAGGCAGGGAGGGAGAGGGGAGAGAAGCCCTACTGCGTTTTTGGTTGCCAAAATTAATATAAGACCCAGGCTTATTTACAGGCAAACACGGCAGCACATTTTAAGCGCTCATTCAAACCCCTGTATCTATGGAGAAAGCCATGGGTGTCACCCAGGCTGGAATAAAAAAATATGTTTTTTTCTCTCTTCCATTTCATCACATTGGGGCGAGTAGTTTGCATAAGGAAGAAAACATTGTTTGCCCAGCTCACAAGAAGTGACAAGGAAACGACATTTCTGGCAAGAGCAACATTTTCTGTACCGTAAGTCCCCCACATACCAACGTTCAACTTGCAAGCTTTCAAAGATGCAAACATGTGTTTGCATGTCCAATTGTGTAAAAGCTGGGCACAATTGGGGGGGAGGGCCAGGGGCTGAACAAAAAAAAAAAAAAACTTGACAAACTGCTGTACCAACACAAGTAATATTAGTGCAGTGATCTACCTCTGCTGTGCTATTGTGTGCTGCCACAGGAACCCTTCCCCATCAGAATACAATGCGCAGCGCTCACAGCCATTGTCTGCAAGTACTGATCTTACGAACAAGTTAAGACTTACAAGCTAGTTGCCGAGATGGAACTTATTCGCAAGTAGGGGACTTTCTGTTGGGGAAAATGTTCTAAGCCTAAAAAATAAATAAAAATAAAACCACATCTAAGGACTGGTAAGCTGCAATACATTACATTTGTGCATTTAGATATTTACAAAGCTAATACATCAGCTTAAAGAGGAGCTCCAGTCGTTTTTGTGTTTATTAAAAAAACTAGGTATCCGCTAACCCCCCCCCCATGGAGGCCCTTGACCCAAGTCACAGTGCCGTCTGTCCAATCGGACACGGAGCCCGGTTTCGCACCGTCTCCTCTCTCCTGATTGCCTAAATGACAGCAGTGGGAGCCCAATAGCGTTCCGCTGTGTTTCAGCTAATCAGAAGGGAGGGTCCCGGATGGCCGAGTCTCTCCTGCAAAATTTCTGGAGAGAGATGGGCTAGGTAAGAGAGTGCTGAGGCTGCTGCTGCACACAGAAGGTTTTTTAACTTAATGCATTAAGATAAAAAAACCTTCTGCCTTTACAACCACTTTGAGGCTGCATTCACACCTGAGCGTTTTGTCGCCTGAAGCGCGACGCTCAAAGACGTTAGAGGGGAAAAAATAACATTATTGTCTATGGAGATGGTTCACATCGAACGCCTGAAGCTCAAACAAGTCCCGGACCCTTTTTTGTCGCGCATATCGGGCGTTTTACATTACTGACAATGACCTGTACAAAACCGCGGTGTAAAACGCAGCGTTTTGTTGCGGCAAATCGCGGGGAAAAACGCCACAATTTGTCGTGGCAAATTGCAGGGAAAAACGCTGCAAATCGCCTACGCTTAGGTGTGAATGCAGCCTGAAGGCCAAGTTCACCTTGCGTAGTAGGGAACCAGCTATGAAACCAAAAGGCTTCACTGACAAATTACCTTACAAAGAACGGTGGTGGCAGCACCCAAGAGCCGATCCGAAAATAGGCTGGGGTACCAACATCGCTGGATCCATGAACAGTTAAATACCCATATAATAAAAGTCAGCAGCTATGGTATTTGTAGTTGTTGACTTTAAAAAAAAAAAAAAAATCCCCGGGCACCATTTTCAGTTTGATGCACAGATGCTGTTTATTTACACTTCTTTTTCCACCTATTGAGGATGCAATTTGTTTTACAATGACAATACACACAGTATACCCAGAACAACACAAAGAATCCAAGTAAAAAAGAAATGTGCCGACTCAAAGGATGGCATGTGACTCTCCGCAAGGCCTGCGCTAACCTTGAATGAGAAACTATGACATGTAAAAACACTGCTCTGCTGCTCCCTGGCCTAACACCAGACAGACACACGTGGTAAATCTTGGTGAAAAGCTGTCACAAAGAATGCAGTTACACAGCATTCCTGATAATCAGCCAGATGGTTCGGATTTCACTAACAACTTTTGTGTTGTAACAATCCTCCCCCACCAGCTTTCAAGCCAGGGAGAGAAAAAAAAACAGTGGAGGGAGGATCAGGCTCATGGAAAACAAGGAAGGAACTGTCTGAAGGATTTACACCAGCTCTGCGAGGTCCCCGTGTCTTCCCTGCACCCGCACATCCCGGCGGAAAGGGAACTCCCATACATTAAGGTTTGCTCCTACAGAAAGCACAGTGATCCTGTCACTGAACACCTACTATACAATCATAAATACAGCCGCAACAAAGGCCTCAAAAAAATAGAATGGTTTGGGATCAATTTTAGCAGGGTTTTTTTTTAGGGCCCTTTCACAGAAAAAAAGAAAGAAGAAAAAAAGAAAGAAGAAAAAAAGAAAGAAGAAAAAAAGAAAGAAGAAAAAAAGAAAGAAGAAAAAAAGAAAGAAGAAAAAAAGAAAGAAGAAAAAAAGAAAGAAGAAAAAAAGAAAGAAGAAAAAAAGAAAATGCACTTTTTTTGCAGGTTAAAAAAATACCGGTAAGTGAATTTATTTAAAAAAAATCTAAGAAGCCTGCAGAGCATTGCACCAAGTGCAATCTCAGGCTCCTGCAGACTCTCAGCATAGCGGTCTGCTTGTACCTCGCACGGGTAGGCAGTTACCTGAGAGAGGAAAGATTGAACAAGAGTGTTCTTCAGCCTTGTTAAAGTGGAGTTCCACCGAAAAAAAAAAAATTAAAAGTCAGCAGCTACAAATACTGTAGCTGCTGACTTTTAATATAAAGGACACTTATCTGTCCAGGGTGCCCGCAAAGTTGGCACCCGAACCGATCTGCCCCTCGGCTCTCAGGTGGATGCGCTGCTACCATCATCGGAATGGGAATCAGGAAGTGAAGCCTTGCAGCCTTCATATCCCAGCATGCACTGCCTTACTGCACCACAGAATAGGGTATGTTAACTTCTCTGAACCACACTTTCATCATTACTATGCCACCTCTTTGTAGTTTCCACCCTTTCTCCCAATTCTTCCTTTAAGGTGGCTACACATTGTACAATCAATCTCCTTTAGATCTGCTATATAGTGCAAGGGCCTCCCTAAATTGATACAAAGACTGCTCAGGTGGGTTATCAAGGGTAGTCAACCTCGGCCCTCCAGCTGTGGTCAAACTACAAGTCCCATGAGACATTGCAAGACCCCGACAATCACAGCCATGACTCCTAGAGGCAGAGGCATGATAGGATTTGTAGTTTCACCACAGCTGGAGTGCCGAGGTTGCCTACCCCTCAGACCTATTCCATAGTTTTGGGAGGTAGTAGATGGAGATACTCAGCAGTCAATGTTGTGTAAACACACCAATCTCACTTTCAGGCCCCATTCACACCTAGTGCGAGCGCATGTTTTTCTGCAACACGCATAGCGAAGCCCACCGATTTCAATGGCCTGCCCTACACGTGGCAGAGTATCTCATGGGACATTTTGGAGTGTTGCAGTTTGCATATTTTTTTCCGCGTTTTCGTGTGGCAAAATTGGTGTTTGTTTCCGTAATCGGGGAGCAACAATTAATGGCACACAAAGCACAACTAGTTCATTTTAGGCATATAAAAAGGTGGTCATATACTATAAAGTCTGATTGTACAATCTACTTTAGATTTATCAAAACTATATAATCAGAGGACACACCTATCTATCCAATCATTCTGCTTCCAATCGTGTGTGTTCTTAACAATACACAATTGATGGTAGATCTAAAAAGGAGATTATACAATCTGATTGTACAGTGTATGGTGAGCTTTACAGAACTCCAGGGACACACTTCTGTTTTTAAAACTACAATATGCCATTATGTGATTGCTCAGCTCCTGTACACTCTGCCAAATGAATGATTTGTGAAAGCTGAAAGTTACAAAATGATCGATCATCTGAGGAAAACACCAGGTATGTATTCGGGGAGAACAGTGCTCACAAAGAATTTTTTGCATATAACTGCAGAGGTGGGCGGGAGCAATCTCCTGGAGGAGGATGGCAGGTGCAGGTGTGAAAGGAGATCAGTTGCTAAAGTCTAAAGCCTGGTACACACCAAGTTTTGTTTCATTCAACCCAGCTTGACAAAAAAGTGACAGCTTCAGTCGGAGCCGATGTACCGACAATACGACATTGGTACGGCAATCTCCCCTGCTGTGTTGTTGTGCTCTGACAGGGGGATGCCCTGCAAGAACACTCAGATCAGCGCTGTCAGCGCTGATCAAGGAGCCGGTCGGCTGCTGGTTTTCTAGCATTCTCGTTTGATAGAAGCCATCAAAACGCCAGCTTCTCTTAGACCAGCTGCCATACACAACTGCCGAATGTCGGACGGTTTTTATTGAACTCGCCGATATCGCCCGACAACGTTTTGCGGTTTCCCTCGGGCTGCAGTCAAAATGTTCTTATCCTTATCAAGGATCTTTCTTTGTTCGGGAAAGGGAGGTTGAAGCGCACCTAAACTCTGCTAAAAGCCTATGTATATATTGAAATTTATATATTGAGTTTATGAGCTGCCAGTGTACATGAAGCCTTATGATTTTTTACGGCTCTAAGGACAAATACCAGGAAGTCAATGAGGATTTTCTATAGAAAAAAAAAAAACTGGATGACGAGGTCAGGCCTGCTCTAGAATATAGAGAAAGCTTTTTCTTTTCTGGAGCAGAGATACATTAATGGTACAGTAAAATCTTGGTTTGAGAGCGTTTTGCAAGACAAGCAAAATGTTTTATTAAATTTTGCCTTGACATACAAGCGATGTCTTGATATAAGAGTAGCGTCATGTCACAACAGAGGAGACTAAGGCCTCTTTCACACGAAACGGACCGTTTTTCGGTCCGCTCCGTGTGTGTCCGTCGGCTCAGCGGGGGGGTCCTGTCTCTCCTCCGCTCTCCCCTATGGGGAATCGGATGAAAACGGACCGTTTGTCCGTCTTCATCCGATCCGTTCCGCCGGACGGAAGAAAAATAGGGTTTTTTTCCGTCCGAACGTAATAGGGTTTTCTTCCGTCTTTGCGGACGTTAGCGGATGCATCATCCGCTAACGGACGCGATCCCATAGGGAACGATTACAAGTCCGTTTACAGACTTGTAAAAACGGACGAGCAGAGGCGGACGTGTGAAAGGACCCTTAGTGTAGCAATATGGTTACATTTAATGAAGGTACAACATTTATTGCTACACTTAGAGGTGGCTCTCCTTTTATACCCTGTAAAAAAAATGCTTTGATATACAAGTGCTTTGGATTACAAGCATGTTTCTGAAACAAATTATGCTCGCAAACCAAGGTTTTACTGTATATTGGTACATAGGGAAGCAAGAATAAAAATAAATAACTAAAAAAGTGAAACGTTAGCCTTTAATCCATAAAGATGAACATAGTATTGCACGAATAGTTCCAACCCACTAGAGCAGGGATCTCCAAACTGTGTCCCTCCAGTTGTTAAGGAACTACAATTCCCTTACAATGCTTCATGGGATGTGTAGTTCCGCAACAGCTGGAGGGCCGTAGTTTGGAGATCCCTGCACTAGAGCACTGGCAACAAAGATTTGAGATTCTAAAAACACAGAAAAAAAGTTTGTACGAGGATCGCTTACAACACTCATACACAGTGTATACAATGCTACAGTGCCAGGTTTGTAATTAAGATAAAAACACACCAAAAACTCATAAATGTGATGACAGCCCCATGCTGAAGATATTCCAGTCCCCGCATAGCACAAAAACCTGAATTGTTTGACCAATACTCACATATGACCTGACCCATGACAACTGTAAACAGCGAATGCATCGCTTTAAGCTGCAGGTCACATGCAGGCAGACCTCTATGACCACCATACATCCTATGCC
Organism: Rana kukunoris; assembly: GCA_029574335.1. Lineage (NCBI taxonomy): Eukaryota > Metazoa > Chordata > Amphibia > Anura > Ranidae > Rana > Rana kukunoris. The sequence goes on along the minus strand of CM056053.1, from coordinate 47,978,345 downwards.
GCAATGAAAGCCAGATCAGCCACACACTAAACCATACCACATGCTTTGGCCAGCGGCACACTATGTGGGCCCTCCAGCACATTGTGAGGCCTAATCACTTCCAGGCTTGTTTCACTAATAAGTAACTAACAATCCAGCCATGTATTCCACATAAGGAGCCGTGTTATCCACCTTCTGGAGGATTTAATATCTGCCTCCTGAGCTATGAAGGTATAATAATATGGTGCAAATTTTCAGGTTAAAACAGGACATATCTGTATTAATAATTAATGAATCGCTCAATATCATCATCCCTGTTTCAGTGTTAGTTCACCTTTTCTGAAGAAATGTAAATACTGATCTACAATCTCCCCAACCAACCCCCGGGTGTATTTTCTATGATTTTATAAAACAGAAAGGAGCAATTAAAATAATTGACTTTTTCCATTTTAATGTTCTGAATTACCCTTTGCATTTTTTGAAATGGAGAGAAGACATAAGCCAGGGAAAAAGGTCCATAGATGTGCAAAAAGATTTAGTCCCAGACTTCCATAATTTCCTTCCAGAGAATAGATTTCCCCCCTATTTTTTTTGGGGGGGGGGGGGTAGATCTATCTACCTCTGGGATGCCCTATCTTGTTGCAATCAGATCAAACAATGGGTAGTCGAGGGATTACGGTCTCAGCTTTTTTCCTGCTGAAGGAATCTGCTAGGGAGTTTAGTTTCCCCTGTAGATGGACAGCCAAGAACGACAGGAGATTCTCTTCTGCTCAAAGAGATGCCTCCATTCGGCATCATTAATCAATGGGACCTCATGCTTTCTTAGCAGCTGATGTAGGACACTGCTGAAAGAATCTGGGAGGTGACGTCCTTTGATCTGTAGTTTGAAATGACGAATTCATTCTGCAATAACTTTTAGTTCTCTCACGTCTGAAGATCTGCAGGGTCCATGAGGGGCTCCACAATCCTTTTATCAGTTGGTTCAGGTGAGCTCCCTGCTCCCAGACTGGCATCTATGGTTATTCTGGTTGGATCTGGTTTCTAAGTCTATAGCACCACTACTGCTGCCTCCAATAACCCACGATTCCAGACCGACAGCAGAAATTATTGTAACACATAGGCCCCGTACACACGACCAAGTTTCTCGGCAGAATCTAGCGAGAACCTCGATGGGAGACGTATTCTGCCGAGAAAACCGGTCGTGTGTACACTTTTTGCCGAGCATCCCGTCAGGAAGCTTGTCGAGCCAAAAAGAGAGCATGTTCCCTATTTCCTCGTTTTTCTATGTGGAAATTTGGCTCGACGAGCTTTTCGACAGCTGAACGGGAACCTCGACGGGCGGAACGATGAGTTTAGCCCGACAAGTTTCTCGGTCGTGTGTACGCGGCCTAAGAAAATCGTACAAACGTTTTCGTCTACCCTACTTTCGACAGCCGATTTGGACCAAAAATTTACAAAAGGGACAAACTTCTAAATGTGTTTCGTACGAGAACAGAAAAAACGATTTTCATTTAACGTGTACAATTTTCGTGCAATCTTTCGTACAAGAAAAATCAGAAAAGAATGTGCATGATCAGAAACAAACACCAAAAAAGGCCTTCGTAGTATGAGAATTTTTGTACATCATCTGCTTTCTCGGTTCTAACTTGCTGTGAAACGATATAAAAATAAATAAAAAATAAATCGGATGATCGTTCGCCCGTTTTTCTGATAGTGTGTATCCCACTGGAAGGTCTTGAATGCAGTTGTGACCAAAGTGCAGTTGGAATAGCCATTAGGCATACAAGTATCGTGATCTCGGCACACACAAAAAAAAAAAAAAACTTGCAGTGGGGCTCCTCCATGCTCAGAGTACCGGAGTAAGGTGATATACTTTACACAGATCTCCACACTCCAGCAGGGTTCCTCCAGCAGTGCCACCGATGACCACAGCCTCTTCTCCAAGGCACACCTGGCCTCAGTTTAACTTCTGCCTCCTTCTCCACATGCAAGGAAATAATAGCCCTCCACTGTATGGGGTGATCCCAAGGGGCTGCCCATAGACTGAAGCTTTAAGGAGAAGATGGCTGTGCTGCAGCTAGGTAGAGGGAAAGTGATAATGCCCCTTTCTCTACCCCCTACACATACAAGCCGGTATCCCTTGCAGTGCATTGGAGACCCACTGCAAGAATAGAATGTTTTCATTTCTGGAGTCGGATTTAATTTAACCGAGTGCCTCTGTCACCATGAAATTCATGAGAGCCAAAGAGAGGCCAATTGTAGAGTTTGAACTGCATATGAAGTATTTCCTGTGGCATTTGACCACAAATCTTTGGAATTTTCTGAAGAATTCCCTGATTGGAATTTGTAGATATGCATCCTTGAAATCTAGGATGATCTTATACAATCCTAGAAAGAGTAAAACTCTTGGAAAAAAAGTATCTATTCCATGCAGAAACTCGGTACCTTACTACCATGAATAAAAGTTTTAGATTTAAAAGGGGTTGTAAACCGTAGTCACCAGCCCCCCAGGACAAGGGGTCCTGGCTCTTGATTGAATAGATAGCAGTGCAGCCATTGGCTCCCACTGCTGTCAATTAAATCCAATGACGTGGGCGCCAGGGCAGAGTCATACATTCGGCGGCTATGGATGCCAAATGCTGGACTCGGGAACGCGCCCGCAAGGTAACCCCCAGGGTTTTTCAATCCCCTATTGTCATGGTGGGAGGAATGCCATCAATCTCCCTCGCACCTGCAGCTCTGATACTTTGGAATTCTGTGGTGGGTTAAAGAGGTTTCGATGGAAATCCTCTTTTGGCCTTCTGCAGATAAGAATACAACCTTTTTCTGTTTCTACAGCCTTTTTAGTTTTATTGACATTGACCACTAAAATGTTTCTTTAGTTCCCTTTTCTTAAGGACAGGGAATACCTTTCTTTCAATTCTTTGTTTTACATCATATCTAGGACATTCTCCAAGTGGGATCTGAATAATAGATCTCCACTAAACACCATCCTACACAGTTTAAAAATGTGCCACTCCAGCTTTCTTATTTATGGGGTGTTTTATTGCCCTCATGTCTTCAAAAGACCATTTTTCTTGGACATTTTTGATGGCAAAACATCCAATTTGGGACATTTGTACTTGAATTTTTTTAATTTTGAGTCTTCTGTAGAGGGGAATCTTACAAGCTAGTCTATGGATCACTCCTGTGCCACATCTGTACCAACAAGAAAAACTATACAAAAAAAAAAAAAAGCATAAAAGCATGATTAGCCATACATTATTAAAAACAATCACGGTAAATGTATCAAATGTACACGATAATGCAGAACATGTAGCCTATTTTAGTAACTGATGTGCAAGCTAGTCTTCATGAGTCAACGAGTTTCACATATCCGATTCCTCAGGAAGCATAAAGAAACTACCGTTGGACAAAAGTATACATATTTCATACTGTGGAAGCATCGAATCACTGTAGTAACTGTCCAATCAGAGAACACTTTGCATCCCCTGAGAAAAATGAAGGACGTTTTCTAAAAGGCACCAGTGCCGAGCAAGCAGCCCCCTGTGGTTACTATGCAGCAGGGCAGGGTCCAATGCAACTATGCAAAGAAAATTATACCCGGAATTAAAGCTGGGGTTCACCCTAAAAAATTCTTTGTCTACCATGCCATCCAGCATACTAGCGTCAGCTACAGTATGCGTTATTTTTTATTTTTTCGCTGTACTCACAGTTTAATCCATTAGTTTAGTTTCAGACTCCGGCGGGGAAATAGGCGTTCCTATGAAGAGGGGACACGATTCCGAAAAAAGCCGAAATAGGACTAGGATCTATACGGCGCCTGCGCAGTCAGCTCCTAGTCTGTGCGCAGGCGCCGTATAGCGCCGTGAAGAGCCAAGTCCTACTATTTTTGGAACGTGTGACGCGCCATAGCCGGCCGTCAATCATGTTCCCCTCTTCATAGGAACGCCTATTCCCCACGGTAGTCAAACAAAAGTAATGGATTAAACTAAGTACAGCGCAAAAAAAATAAAATAAAGGCATACTGTAGCTGACGCTACTATGCTGGATGGCATGGTAGAAAGTTGTTTTTTAGGGTGAACCTCCGCTTTAAGCTTTAAAGCTAGTCGGAAAGAACAAACATTTTTAGGGTTAGCGCATTCCACCACAGTAGATTTTTTTTAGCGTGATGAACTGGAAATGATTGGCCATTTTTACTCTACAGGTCTCTGTATATGCAATTGTGCACCAAACGTTTTGCACCCTTTCCCAGGCCATCATGTCCATTTCTATTCATGGGAAGAAAACATTAATATAATAGTATATGATGATTGAATGAAATTAAACAGGATCTATGAGTAGAGGACAAATAATTAAAATGTGTGCCCTACCATTGACAGACTTTCATTCACAGACGTTGTAGTAGCATCTTCTATGAATGAAGGAGCTAGGCGGAAAGCCTTTGACAGCTCCCCAGTTCTATTAATCCCTGCAGCACCAGAAGAATTTAAGGGGTGGGGACAGAAGCACAGGGCACAGTAATGCCCATTGGGCTCAATTTGGGGTGACTTGCAACTTCTGATTTTCCAGCTGCTTAACTGCAAGTCCCAGAATGCCACCAGCCTCTTGCAGGGTTCTGCAAGTCCACAACAGTTGGGGAGCTCCAGGCTGCAAAAAGACGGAGTTAAATCCTAAACCTGGCATATACCCAAAAAACACATAGAAAACACTGATATAGCTTAAAGGTACAAGTTGGAACACAGAGAAATCCAGTGCATCTGGCACATATTATTTCTGAGGCTAATGAAGACAAAATAGTGATACATAATGAACACGATAAAATGGGGATTTTTTATAAACAGCATCTGGCATGCCTCTGCTCCCCCTTCACCTCAGCTCACACTCTGCCAGGAAGGCCTGGAAGAACTTGTGACATGTTACTGGTCCATCCGGCTGCATGGGGATTAGTGCAATAAGAAAAAATGATCCATTAGTGACACGTGAAGGTTCCTGGATGTCTGGAAATTATGTTAGGGGCGTTGTCCTAAATCTAGGCTTTATCAAGAGGATACATTGTTCTCTCATCAGATCTGTGCATTCTTCATAATCCCGCACACATACATGGAGATATATTTACACCCCCCCAGGAGACAAGAGCCAACTCGTAATATCACACATCTATCATAGACAAGGTGTAAAGGAAGTGATAACATAGGAAGATGAGAGGCAGGTAAAGGCTGAGCAAACACTGAAGTAACATAGTCCAAATATCTAAAAGTATATTAATATTACATGGATTTGGCAGGTCAACTGCTGCCAATGAAGCCCATGCTCCCTCAGCTCATAATGCTGCAGGTCATACAGAACATTGACTTCCGATTCTAAAAGTGAAGTCATTTTGGAGTATCAGCAAAAAGGTTGGCGTTACCGGTTTAATTTTCTGCTCTCTTCTAGGAGTTCACAATAAAGCCCACTTTTCCATCTTGTTGTACCCCAACATATTATGAATTGTGACCTTGTTTTTCTTTGAAGTGAAGGGCATGTAAACCCTAAAATAGGCCATACAGGGTTCAAAATTCAGCTGGTTCAGTGGGGACTGGCTACATTTCAATCATGTATGGGAGGGGATGATTGTACCCAAGTCAATGCATTGATCAACTTGGATATAGCCAGCCTGTCGAAATTTGGCAGGCGGCTATAGCCGTTAGCAGTAACCATTGTTTAGTTCTGGCGGGGAAAATGGGGAGCGCTCCCACCCCCTGCTAGCAGACTGCAATAGGGTTTCAGGGGGCATTCCACCCCCCCCCCCCCCATCAATGCTGACTCTGATGGGGGAAATCAAATTACTTTTCTTTCCTACCACCCATGGTCGAAGAAAGGAAAACCAAATCCTCTATGAGCTGCCCAACAATGAAATTACCTCATTAATATAGGAAAGACACTAGGCAGGGCCGACAACCCCCGATCCACAAAAAAGTTGTGTGTTGTCAGTCAAAAACAGGGACCAAAGGTAACCCATTTCAGCAACCTTTTCTCTTTTGTTCCTACCCCCTTACAAAAATAAAAAATAAAAGTTGAATTTATATAGTTTAGTGGCTTTCTTTGCTGCAAAGCACGACCTCCTGCTTTATGAAGTAGGCTCGGCTCCGCTGTGTCCTGGGATTGGCACATCACACCTAACTCATGAGGCAGTGTCAGGCAGGCAGTTTAATGCAGATATCTGTGCATGTGTACAGATGCCATGACGTGCTACAGTACCTATATTAGGGCTGGGGGGCAAAAATCGATTTGAATCATGAATCGAGTTGCGAGGTCAAATCGATTCAGATTTTCAGCAAATCATTTTTTGTTTTGTTTTTTGCCAGGAACGGCGCCGATACCGCACAGCTCCTGAGAAGCACAGCTCCTGAGAAGCTGCGGGCATGAGTTTTTAGGTGAGGCCGCGGCTTCGGCCTAGTCCGCCAGGCCGAAGCCTCGCCTAAAACCTCCTGCCCGCACCTCCCCAGGACTGGTGTGGTGTCCATTAAAAAAAAAAAACAACTCGACTCATGAATACAATTTTTTTTGGGGAGAAAATTGCCCAGCTCTAACCTATATACCATAAACCGGTGGCATTTGTGCGGAATTCCACTGCACATTTGCATTTTGGATTTTTGAATGTGTGGAAGGGAAGCAGGTTATGGCCAAATGTGCATGCATTACAGATACGTGACCAAAACTAAAAGCCGAGACCAAGTCTTGCACTGCAGACAAGGGTGTCTGATATTTAGACAACCTCTACAGCTACTGTAACAGGAACGTGGAGGTGATGGACTATGAAAATGGAGGTTGTTGGCATAAACCCCATCTGACTACATACATACTTCAGTTGGGTTGAAGGCATAACCATACAATAGCCATAATCCAAACACTCGTAGCACTTTGGTGAAAAATGTAATGCACCAAAATAAATACAATATTCTTGGTTTTTTATTTATCACAAAGGGGTCTTTCATTTCGAACACAGAGAGCAGACATATACCACTGGATAATGCACGGCTTACTTCGCATTGTCCCTGCATTTTAAGAGTAATTTAAGTGTTACAAAACCCAGGAACCTGCATTCATTATATCTGGACTCCCACAGTACACAGAATATAGAAATGCAATTATTTTAGCAAATATAAACTGCTAAATATCTTTTCTCATCAGCAGTATATAGCAGTCTTGTGACTTCTATAAGTTCCTAATAAAGCATGTAGGAGGGAGTTAATTATACCATGATCCTCTGTCTGGACAATGCCGATTGGAGAGTGCATGTGATTAGCACAGGGCCAAAGAAAAAAATCTAGCAAAAGCACACCAAACTGAGCATGTGCAGCTTGTCCCTGAGCTCTGCATTATCAGGAAATAATTAGGGGACAGAGACAGGATCACACAGTGTGTTGTACACAATGCAGAGGATTAACCCCTTAGTCTGTATATGCATAAAGCATGCTTTTTATACTCACTGTGGAAACGGATTTGATGGTTGTGGATTTAGTAACACTTTAAATGTAGGATGTAGTGAAAAGCCTGGGTGTTCTAAACATTTTCAGAAAAGATGCACTTTAATGAACAGTAGTATGGCCATGGTAATTCCACAAGGTCACTTGATAAATAGGCCCCTTAGTTTCTACATCTCACCTGACCCTACGACGTGTCATTCTTTTATATCTGGGCCCAAATAATTTGTTTATTCTTCCATTACGGAAAGTCTAATGGGCGAGTGTTTCACCATTTAGCCTTGTAATAGCACATCAACAAGGAGGGTTGCCAACTATGATGAATTTTAAGGGCAGTTTGAAAAATACAGGATTTTTACATCTGTCCATGAATGTCCATTACAGACATGCAATCTGCATGTTCATAACTGACATTCCCAGACAGATCTTGGAGTCGACAACCTGTCCTTGAATTTACTGACAGTTGGCAACCCTGGCAGCTAGGTATGAATGGAGATTTTTGGGAACATCCAATCACTGCAACCCCAAGAATTTTTAAGAAATCAGCATCTCCTATGGCCTGCTGGCAAGCATGCAAGATTAAACTCTGTTTCTGTGTGACCTTAAAATTCATCGAAATCTAATTGCCACCTCGGAAATGCCAGATCTTTAAATTCGGCAACCCATTCCCAGCAGACGTGGAAACAAAATACTGCTACAATGACATCATCTCTTGCAGATCAAAGCACAAATTCCCTTGGTCTACAGGTTAAATATTTAATACTGCACAGTTCAATCACTATGTAAATAAGATTCAAAGTATGCTTGGCTGTTTAGGATTACCAGCCATGTCTGGTCTATGTGCTGGACCACATCCAAGACTCTTGAGCCTTAATATATGACTCTAGTTTTAGTTTCATAGTTAGAGGGGGGAAAAAAATAAAAAAAATTAAATAACTATTTCTTTTAACTTATTCACAATATAAAGTGGACACAGAAAACATATGTTTGGTTTTAAGCACGGAAACAATCTGCATTTTCATCCCTGAGACCGGCCTAGACCACGTTTCTGTACTTTGAGCTAAAATTAAATTTGGTACCCTGGTGTTTGCTTTAGGCTATGAATGTCCATTTATCCTGCTGGTAAAGATCCCACAAATGTAGCAATAATCTACTCATTGGAGAGAGGATGTTTCTTCACTTTGTCAGGGGGGGGGGGGGGGGGAGAGCATGAATGAAGTGCCCTTTTGAGTGCCGATCAACGCAAACATGTATACCCACCACAAAATGTCCCCTCTTCCTGTTATGGTGAGAAGTCAAAAATGTCTGCTTTACTTTCAGCGACAATGGTCCCCCAATACAGCTAAACAGCAAAAATCTTCCCAACACAAATCTGACACGTGTTCCAACCTTCTCCTCTCCATCCAAAATTAAATAAATGTCTATCAGCACTTAGCCACACCGTCTTGCCCAGTGCTTTTTGGATTGACAGGACATTTTTTGCTATTCGGCACTTTGAATAGTAACTGGAAAATGCGCGGTCATGCAACACTGTACACAAATTAAATTTATGAAAATAAATTAACAAATGGAGCTTTTCTTTTGGTGGTATTTGGTACCACTGTTTTTTTTTTACATTATATAGACCGAAAATTTTTGAAGAAAATAAAATAATATTTTCTACTTTCTGATATAAAAAATATCCAATAAAATTGAATGCTTTTAGAAATTTAGACCAAAATGTTGCAATATACCGTATACACTGGAATTTACACAGCTATAGATGATATACTAGTAATGGCAGTAATCAGTGACTTACAGTGTGACTGTGATGGCAATCTGGCACTGACACCAACGTTGCTAGTGACACTAATACAGAGAACTATACTGTACACAACACTAATGGGTGACAAGGGTGATAAGAAAAGCAATCAAGGCGTTAACTGTGTACCCAACAAGTGTATGTGTGCTACCTCTACTCACAGGATCTGGCTGTCTTTTCTCCCTAAACTCAGAGCTAATTTCAGGAAGAAGACACAGCCAAATCACTGCTCTGTGTGTTTGTAAACACAGAACTTTGTGCTGTAATTGGCCAAAGCCAATCAGCAGGTACACAGCCAAAACCATTGGTTGTAACCTGCTGACAAAATCGTGACATGTCCAATCACAGCACGGATCAGCAGAGGAAGTCTGCACAAAAACCAGATAGTGGATCATGGTGTACTTTGCCGTGCCACCCACTAGCAGTAAATGTACCGTTAGTGGGTGGCAAAAGGTTAAAAAAATCCCTAAGATAAAATTAATAATAATAATAATGTTATACTTACCTGCTCTGCACAAGGATATTGCACAGAGTGGACCCTTTCCTCCTCCTCTGGCATTTCTCATCAGTGCTCTCAGGTCCTCGTCTCCTCCAAGTGCCCCTATAACTGTGTGCTACGCGGGTACACGTGTGGGCAAGCTCCCGGGCCAGGCTGTATGCATACATAGATACACTGGATTTGACTGACAGTAGCAGGAGCCCTGTGAGAAGAGACTAGCGCTGCTGCAGATGGGCATTGTGCTGGATCGAGTGATGCGACCGGTAAATATTTGAGGAGGAGGGAAAGAACAGCTAGTGAAAGGTTTTCACTTTAATGTAGAGAATGCGTTAAAGCAAAAATCCTTTTGACTTCAGAACCATTTTAAACCCTCCCACTGTGAGCTGCAGTGTCTGGGAGGGGGAGCGCATGAAACACAAATCATTTGGCACAGTCAGGGGAGGTAAAGAAAGTTGTTTTTTTCATTTACTTTGAGGCTTTTGCATTACATAGTAACTGGATTTGGGACCCATTTAGCCTGTCACATTAAAAGGAGCCTTTAATATTCAAACATAATTTTGCCAAGCCGCATATAAAAGCCAAGAAAAGCAGTTAAAGTCCATCAAAAGTTTAACGTGGTGAAAATGCTTAGTTGGACAACCTATATTTAGAGAAGTCTGTTCTCGCAATGCTGGAGAGTTCAGGCAATTTCACGTTTCCTGTTCACCTGAATCTAGTAAGCTTCCATGCTAAGCAAAAACAGCAAACTGTAATGATGATTATGCAAACAGTGGGGCATCTCCGAGAAAAAAGGGAAAAAAGCCAGGCAACAAAGGATGCAAGTCAACCAAAAAGACGTTTCATCTGTGATCCAAACATTAAACAAAACCCAGTTTTTGAATACAATATTCATTTTAAGTAACAAGGGCTCAGTCTCTCCTTCCTGCCTCCACATAATTTACAATCTGCTAATGTATCCAATTATCCAAAGCCATGGGCAGCATCAGCGAACAGCGAACAGAGCATGTGGTGCAATGAGGGCCCAGGTCCAACACCGGACTCTATATTATTTCAAGTACTTGTATAGCGCCGTCAATTTACGCAGCGCTTTACATATACATTGTACATTTACGTCAGTCCCTGCCCTCAAGGAGCTTACAATCCAAGGTCCCCAACTCACATTCATACATGCACATACTAGAGCCAATTTACCTACCAGCATTTCTTTTGGAGTGTGGGGGGAAACCAGAGTACCCGGAGGAAACCCACACAGGCATAGGGAGAACATGCCAACTTCAGGCAGGTAGTGCCATGGTTGGGATTCAAACCAGCGACCCTAGTGCTGCCAAGCAGAGGTGCTAACCACTACACCACTGTGCTAGGTTTTTAGACGTGCTTTTCATACCTGAAGCACATGTCAAATGGTGTGGCTTCCACCTGTGTGCTTTTAATAAGGTGCGTTTAACAAAATAAAAAAAAACACACCACTTAGACACCTTTCACACTGGGGCGTTTTTCGGGCGTTTTATTAGGTGCTTTGGCATTACAAAAAAAAGCTGGTAAAGCGTCTGAAAGAAGCCTTATCTGCAATCCCAATGTGAAAGCCTGAGTGCTTTCAGAGCCCTTTCACACTGCCAGTGCCCGAAAAACGCAGGTAAAGCTCCACTAATACCCCTTTTGCAATGGGGCTTTTTTCAGGCGCTTTGGCATTAAAAAAGCTCCCTTAATGGGAAGGGGGCTTAAGGAGCGGTGAATTTAACGCTTTTAAAGCGCTGCAAAGAAGCTGCTTGCAGGACTTTTTTTGACGCCCTGCCAGCGCAGCACCTCAGTGTGAAAGCACTCTGGCTTTCACATTGGGATTGCAGATGCAGCTTCTTTCAGACGCTTTTTTTAACGTCAAGACCCCTTACACACTGGGTCGTTTTTTCAGGGGCTTTAGTGTCAAAGCACTCAGGCTTTCACATTGGGATTGCAGATGCAGCTTCTTTCAGTGTGCGGGGACCGCCCTGTCATCCGCCGGCTCAGCGGGGATCAAAAGAGCGATCCCCGCTGAGCAAGCGGAGGTTCACGGGGCGGATCATTACTGATCCGCCCCGTGTGAAAGAGCCCTTAGTCTAACGCAAACCGTATGCTTGACATTTCTGTCTCATACAATTAGCAGCAGAAAAAATGCATTAAAAACATGCGTTTTGCATGGGCGTTAATGAGCGGTAGCACATGTCCCCACATCTGGTGTTCATACATCTACTGGCCATACGAATGCATTACATGCTTTAACGTTGCGTATAAGGAGAATTTACAGTGTTTTTGTATGCTCAAAAGCTTCATAAAATGCTCAAGTGATGCGTAGCCTGTAAACTCCCTTTCCACTAAACGCCTATAGTGTGTATGGCTACATAGGCCAAGATGGAGGGGAGTTACCAGTCAATAAAAACAAAGGCTCACATAAGCAGCCCCCCATAGGGACATATAGAGAAGAGATCCGGGACTCCTCTGTGCAATACCCTCATATGGAGCGGCAAGTTTAACATCTTTTCGTTAAAGAAATTGACTTTAGAATTGATTTATATGAAGGTACACATCACAGGACCCAATTCAGGGCAAAATAAGGCCAGTAAAACAAGAATGCAATTATCCACCCAATTGATTTGTTGTTTTGTACATTTAACTAGAAAATAAGCAATTTTGTTTCTGTGCCCCATTCCTCCATAGTAACCATCAGTGTTCCCAATGTGTTCCATTGGAGCGCTGTATAACTAAAAGGGTACGTCCATCAAAATACTTCTATTGAAATATATAGTAAGTAGTTCCATGGATGTACCCTTCTAATGTTTGGCAGCTACTGAAAAGTTAAAGTGATTGTAAAAGATCACCTGTTCAGTTTAACCACTTAAAGACCCTCCTTCCCCCACGCAGATATACGGCGGCCCTCCTGCGCAAAATCGTGTGATTCAGGTATGTGATTTTGTGCAGTGGGTCTGGGGGCCAACGTGCGACCCACTCCCGCTGTGATTGGACACAGCGGGAGTCAATCAGTGGGTCCGACGGCCGCCCGTGATCATTCACAGGAGAGGCAGAAGAGCGTTTTGTGAGGAAGATGGAGATCTTGTGTTTCTGCTAACCAAAAACAAGGATCTCTGTGTTCCTCCAGTCACAGAATCCCCCCTCCCCCCCCCCAGTTAGAAAGCACCCCCTAGGAGCACACTTAACCCTTTAATTGACCCTGATGTTAGCCCCTTCCCAACCAGTGTCATTACCGTGTTTCCCTGAAAATAAGCCTGGGTCCTTTATTAAATCCGGGTTCCAACCATAATTAGAATTTTTTAAATGTATGTCCTTTCATCATGCGTTTTTATAATATAAATCCGGTCACTTACTATATTACAATCCGCCGCCGCTCCGCATAGTTCTTCAAAAAAGAGTTTATAAACTATGTCCACACCGTTGTCATTTTGCTTATGGCCATTGTGAAGCCCACAAGCACTTACTTCCTGGAAGTCTTGGATGGGGAGTGATAATTGGGTAGCGCACTGCATCCTGGGAAATGACACCACACATTTCCCAGGAGCATTAGAGGGAGATGTCAGAATCCTAGGTGATTCCAAAGGCAGATTTTGTGGGACCTCATAGCAGATGAGTAAAAACTTTTTTTTTTTTTTTAGGTCTACTGAGCACAATAATGGAAAAAAAAATGGGGATGGAAACTCCACTTTAATTTTGGCAACAAAAAGACACAGTAGGGCTTATTTTTGGGGTAGCAGAATACATATTGGCCTAAATTAATAAAATACTTTTTTTTTTATTGGATATGTTTTATAGCATAAAAAGTAAAAAATTATTTTTCAAAATTGACGCTCTTTTTTTGTTTATAGCGCAAAAAATTAAAACCGATGAGGTGATCAAATACCACCACAAGAAACCCATTTGTAGAAATAATAGGACATCAATTTTATTTGTGTACAGTGTCGCACGACCGTGCAATTGTCACTTAAAGTAAAGCAGTGCCATGTCGCTGGGTAAACCTTCTGGGGCTGAGGTGGTTAAAATTGAAATGAAGGGGCAAAACATTTTTTATAGATATAAAAAGACATTATAAATATATTTTTTCCTATAAGTGATCACATTCCTTCTGTTCTTTGCTGTATAAGAGTTGGGGGAGGAAAGCAGCAGCACACTGAGCTTCCCAGTGAATGGCTGTACCGGTGTCAGTTTTAAATAGGAGAGGGACTGGCAGTAAACACCAGGGATTTCACATAAAGGGAGCAATACAAAGCGAAAAGGAGACTTTCTCAAAAAAGTAACATGGTACAGAAGCACATATCTGGAAGAAGAAGTTTTGGGATAACAAACACTTTAAACCACCTTCATAGGTTCCCACGCCTCTAAGGGATTCCACTGGTGCATCTGCTTCACCTGAAGTCCTGGATCTGCACACACTGCTGTGGTTCTTCCGAGGACTCAAACCCCCCATCCCCCCCGATGTATTTTGTTTTACATCATGCAGTAATGGAGACATTGGAAACAACAAAAACAGCCCACACACTAAAACACATCCTTTGTATATGGGCGGTGTTACAATGCGAGGCAATTTTTACTTTTTTTTCTTTAACTTTATTGAAGCATCTCAAAAAGACACTCCATTCAAGTCCATGGACTGCAGGGCGTAGCGTCATTCTGCAGCGCAGTGACATGGGGTGAGATGCTGATGCTGTCAGAATATAATAGTAAGAAAGGGGGGATTCGTCCAACTGACATTGTTTAGTGTGGATGGAGGGATCTGTTAGATTTCATTTGCCCAGAATGCAGGCTGGAAGAAATCTATTAGTGTATGGAAGGGGTAAGCAAACGTCAGCCCTCCAGCTGTTTGCAGAACTACAGGGGCTGGGAGGCACTGCAACACTATGGAAACTACAAGCATGATTTCCAGAGGCAAAGGCACCATGAGACTTCTGCAACAGGTGGAGGACCAAACAAAATAAATAAAAATGTAATGCATCCCTTACTGGAAACATACAACTTGTAAAGCAAATAAGGAAAAGCTGCACTTACCCCCATTATCAGTGCGCTTTAATGCTCCATCTTTATGGGGACACAATTCACATCTCTAGAAGGAAACACAATTAGAAAAGTAAATGCATTTAGTTTCATCAGTACAAATATATAAACATTCAAATCACTCATTTGCTGCACAGCAGCTTAACTAGGATATAAAATACACTATAGTGTCAAAAGTATTGAGACACCTGCCTTTACACACACACTAACTTTAATGAAGTCTTAGTCTGTAGGGTTCAGAATTGAGTTGGCCCTCCCTCTGCAGCTATAACAGCTTCAACTCTTCTGGGAAGGCTGTCCACAAGGTTTAGGAGTGTGTATATGGGAATGTTTGACCATTCTTCCAGAAGTGCATTTGTGAGATCAGGCACTGATGTGGACAAGAAGGCCTGGCTCGCAGTCTCCACTCTAATTCATCCCAAAGGTGTTCTATCGGGTTGAGGTCAGGACTCTGTGCAGGCCACTTAGGTTCCTCCACCCCAAACTCACTTATCCATGTCTTTATGGACCTTGCTTTGTGCACTGGTCCAAATCATTTGGTTGGGGGGGGGGATTATGGCGTGGGGTTGGGCTTGTCCCCTTAGTTACAGTGAAGGGAACTCTTAAGGGGTCAGCATACCAAGACATTAAGGACAACTTTGTGGGAACAGTTTAGGGATGACCCTTTCCTGTTCCAACATGACTGTGAACCAGTGCCCAAAAGGTTAGAGATTATGGAAGGGTGGCATCTAAAGCGTTCAGGCTAAATGCCAACACTTCCTGTTTATATTGGCGGTGGGAGAGGAGGATGAGCGACAGGCAGAACTGTCAAGACCAGTTAAAAAAAAAAAAGTGAACTGCAAAAAAGTAGAGAACTTCACCAGACCCTGGTTTTCTATTTTTTACCCCACTAGATGCTTTTACACCCGCCAACTCACTGCTGATATGACAAGGCCTTCTTAGAGGCCAAGCAGGCCTCAAACACACTATACAGTCCACCATACAAATGGTGAGGGGTATGATATATGTACTATGCAACCTCAATGTTCTCTTGTTATGTATAAAGACAACTTTTTTTGAAATATGTCTATTTATGTCATATACAGTGTGACTCCACATGGACACTGGCCCCTGATGAAGGGATTAAAGTCCTGAAACACGTAGAGCCTGAATGAGCCCCTGTGGACTACCTAGACACCTACCTATGAACTTTGGTTTTTAACATATTCATTTTTACTTCTATTACTATGCCTTTTGAATCCATGAATTGGTACCGTTAAAACCCCACCCTGGGGGACTTCTTTTCCTATTATATACAGGGGTGTTGGTAACATATACAGGTTCTCCTTGTTGAAGTTTCTTTTTGCACACTATACAGTACAGAGCGGCTGGTAAACCGCTGCATCGGTGGTTTTACTCATGCAAGCAGCACGACTCCCACAAACCCTCCAAGCTTAGCTCTTCCCTATAATATGAAGCTAGAAACCAATATGGCTGCACTCTTCCTACAGCAGAGAAGACAACAGAAATCACCCCTCCACTGATGCTGCACCAGGACCCAAACCTTTAAAGGCAGGAGTGCCCAACCAGTGGCCCCTGACCTCCTGCTTTGGGATGGCAAGCGCCATCACAGAGCATCAGTGTTGTGAATTAAACTGGCGGTAGAAAAAAGCAAATGGCTGCAGAGCAGAGGCACATAAGCCAATGCTTCCTGTATAGCGCCAACTCCAGTCACAGGTGGAGTGATGCCAAGTGCACTGAGTCTGGGACAGCAACAGAGGGCAATACCTGAATGGGAGACTTTTATTAAGCCCTGGTTCACACTGGTGCGTTTTGAGATGCGATTTGGCATGTCAAATCGCATGTCAAAACGGCAGATTTTGCCTCAAATTGACGGCAATGGCACCGTCCTAATCGGTGCGACGCTGCATCTGCGGCATTGCACCGATTTCAAAAAGTAGTCTCTGTACTACTTTTTGCGATTTCAGCCTGCGATTTACATTGACATCTGTGCAGAAACCTGCACAGATGTCTCTGAAATCGCGGCTGAAATCGGGACTGCCGTGCGGGAGTGAAATCGTGCGAGTTCAGCTGAACTCGCACTGCTTCACTCCCGCAGCCCAGTGTGAACCAGGGCTTAAGGTACGTTTATTACTAAAATCACAGTGTGTGTGTGTGTGTGTGTGTGTGTGTGTGTGTGTGTGTGTGTGTGTGTGTGTGTGTGTGTGTGTGTGTGTGTGTGTGTGTTAGATAGAGATATCTATCTATCTCAGTGTTTCTCAACTCCAGTCCTCAAGGCACACCAACAGGTCCAGTTTTCAGGATTTCCCTCAGATGAAATGGCTGTGGTGATTACTAAGGCAGTGAAACTGATCAAATCACCTGTGCAAAATAATGGAAATCCTGAAAACCTGACCTGTTGGTGTGCCTTGAGGACTGGAGTTGAAAAACACTGATCCATCTATCCATCCATCCATCCTGCAGTGGTTACTGGGCTGCTTTCAAACTGATCCGCAGGTGCAGCGCATCTGCAGGTTACCTGCACTGAGCCATAGAATCCTATGCTCTCTACGGCAAAGTGCAGCTAACCCACATGTGCACTGCCCGCTCAGTGTGGGTAAACCCCAGTGCTTCAGTGTGAAAGCAGCTCTAGGTCCCTTTGACAGGATCAGTCCGACCCAATCGGACCCTCTAATGACCTCTTTGGAACAGCAGATGTAAAACGGACTTGTGGCCATTTACACCACTAAAAACACACACAGGTGATCCATACCCTTCCACCTGAGCAGATCGGGTTATGTTGGTGCCCGCTTTGTATATGCAGAGTGGACATGGACCTGCCATCCTCCCACCCCGCTGCTTATTGTGGCCCACGACTGGTTACCAAGTCGCTTAAGTGGCCATCACTCTTCAGAAGGTTGGGCACCTCTGTTTTAAGGCTCTTGCACATAGCATATTGTTTTTACACAGGATCTTTCTGCCAGAACAAAACTCTACACTGCATGCATGTTACATGTGTGCTAATATTTACATGGACCCTACTAGCCGCAGCCGGTGCTCAGGACTGACTTGTAAAAATCAATATCGCATAGCTAGAGCCACTGCCGTTGATTACACCCCGATGAGGTTTAGATGTCGGGCTTGAATGCATCATTCATGCAGCGGTGAGGCATGAGTAGCATTGCCTCGGCTGATTCTGAATGGCTGAGGTCCACACATGATGTTTAGATGTGGGCCTTACTGAGTTATTTATGCGGTAGCAGGAAACGGCCAGGATGATAGCGGCCATCAGCCATTCAGAATTGTCTGAGGTCATTCTGTCCATTTCCTGCTACAGCATAACTTGTTAAGGTCTGCATTTAAAAATCAATAGTTTGCAAAGTATGGAGACAGCGGTGGCTACACATTGTTGATAGTTACATGCTGGCTCTGAGCAGCAGCCAATGTATGAACATATGTAAACGTTGGCTAAAAGGTTTACATAGTAAAATACTCTCCATACGCAGAAACGTGAACACAGGTTTTCTAGGCTTTGGTTTACGCACCAAAACAGTGCCGTATACATAGGCCTATAGCATATAACATTGCTGCATTCAGACTTGTATAGATGATGGGTCTGTGTGCAGCAAACTCTATGCCTGTGTGCAGGAGTCCTTAAAGTGGTTGTAAACCCTTTCATATGCCCAACTGAAGGAATTCTCCTCATGTGATACACAGGGATGAAACAAATCATCCTACATAAGTTGTACACGATTCTTTACATTCAGTGCTGAATTTATAAGCTTGTTTGAGAGTTCAGAAAAAAGGAGATGGAGAGCTGAAATTACACTCTGCAAAACTCAGAGAGGAGATCTCTGAGAGCTGATTGGAGGGAAGGGACACACCCACCTTTATACAGCACACAGGAACAGAGCTGAGGCTGTCACTCTGGATGTCGCCTCCCCCATCACCATTTTTTTCTTGGTAACAGGGGTAATTCATGCTGATAGCAGAGGAAGCAACAGACAGAAATGAGACTTGGTGCTCCAAATAGAGACAAGTACACATTATAGAGGGATATGCTTTGTTTCATGTCTGAAGTCTACAACCGTTTTAAACATATCTTTTGGCAAAGCCAATATTCTCAACCAGTGTGACCAAATACTCAACTATGCAAGCAACTTTATCTATATTGGTCCATTATGTGTAAAGTGTTTCAGCTTTTGCCTTCTAGTACTATAGAAGCAGGTAAAGCCATATCTGTGACGCTGCCTAGTTTTTATTGTTTGAACAGCTGGAGTCTGACCTCAATTCTCACATTCTCATACACTTCACAATTCAGCGTGTACATTTATACCCGTGTGAAAAGCCTTGAATAGAAGCGGATATTCTCCAATCCATAGCAGTGGTAGAACATGTGATAAACATGTAAAAGGTTTTGTTTTGCTGTCCCTAGAAATATCCTATCTTGGCAGTTTCCATCAAAAGTTAAAATGCAAATACTTTTTGTTTAGTCACAGGTACCCTAAAAATAATACTTTGTTGTGGCTTAAAATTTTCCTTTATCCTCATGATGCACAATCCTAAATTTTCCTCATCGCCCCACCCTTTCACACATTCATTTTGTTAAATCCCTTAATTTACAGTTGCCATTGTATTAGCAAAGTATAAATAATATGAATCTGCAGGGAGAGCTGCCAGTTTAATTTACACGTTGCCATGGTATCGGCAAACAATAGAATTCCCAGCTAGAACGCTGCGTCTGCATGCGCTTAGAAAACAAGGAATATGCGGGATGACCAGGCGCCTTTAGTGAAGATGGCGGTTCAGGAGAGAAGAGGCTCTCGGAAAGTTGGCTAGAATGCAATGGAATATTAGCCGGAGTGAGAAAGAAGAGTATGTTCTTTTTTTTAATCCTTGATAATGAGCCAATGTATATCTCCATCACCTCTTCCCACTCATACCATCCCACTATAGCCTGTATGAGAGTATCCAAGAAGAATAATTCTTATTTTGTTTACTTCTATAGATGAACTACACACCCAAGGCAATATCCAAAAACGTGGGCATTTTCCTACAGACATAATGAAAGCGGAGCAGAGGATCCGGTGAGTATACAGCTTTCCCCCCCCCTCCCTCCCTGGACAAAATGAAAAGAAGACCTATGCAGTGTGGGCACAGCCTCACTGCATGGAAAACTTTGTTGCCCAGAGTTGGATTGTAAAGGACAAATTCACTTCTAGAATAAACTCTACTAGCCCACCCTCTCTAGCCCACCAACCTAGTCCAACCCAAAATCCCTCACTCACGTGCCAACTTACCTCTCCAAGACAGTGGTGGATGCCTCTGGTGTTTACATTCTCAAGCGCTAGCTGCACCTGCACAGTAATTCCCATAGACCCGATAGGGAGTCCGGGGAGGGTGGGCTTTAGCTAAAAAGTAAACTTGTAACTTAAAAAAATTCTACCTTTGCCCCAAAAATTTCCAGATGAATTCCCAACATCCTACCAACATGGCACTCATCTGTTGTGCTGACAACCTTCCGATGTGCACATCCTCTGGTTCACCAACACTTTTAAATTCCATACATAGCCCAAGAAGCTGTGCAAAAGCGTAATGCCAGCAACGCCCAGCAGTCATTGGTCAGAGTGGTCACACAACGGCACTGACCAATGAGAGTCTCTTTTTCTGTCAAAGTACGAAGAGAGGGATCATTGGTCCACACGGTCATGCAACTCCGCCGAAACAATGACTTCTAGCAATTGCCAGAATCGTGCCCTACACAGCATGCGGGGCAGTGTACGGCTTTTTACGTATACAGTACCAGTAGATGTACCATAAGGGTATCAGAACAGTAGGTAAGTGTAGCAGGGACTAGGAGGGTGTTGGGAATTCATCTTTAACCACTTAAGGACCGCCTCCTGCACACTCTTTAAGTGCCCAGCTGTGGGTCCGAAGCTCCGTGACAGCGGGACCCACGGACCCGATCGCCGCCGGAGCTGAGGAACAGGGAGAGCCATTTGCTGTGAAAATGACAATGGTGCCAAAAATGTGTCAAAATTGTCCGATGTGTCCGCCATAATGTCGCAGTCATGATAAAAAAAAAAAAGAAGCTGATCACCTCCATTAGTAAAAAAAAATATAAAAAAAATGCAATAAAACTATCCCCTATTTTGTAAAGGCTATACATTTTGCCCAAACCAATCTATAAATGCTTAATGCGATTTTTTTTACCAAAAATATGTAGAAGAATATGTATCGGCCTAAACTGAGGAAAAAATAAATAAATTTTTATATATTTTTGGGGGATATTTATTATAGCAAAAAGTAAAAAATATTGGGCCAGATTCAGGTAGAGTTACTCTGGAGTATCAGTGATACTCCAGCCTAACTCTCACTTTGAGCCGGCGTTTCTGTTTTCTGTAGTCAGAAAACAAGAAACGCCGGGTTGGAGTTCCTATACGAGCGGCGTAATTGTATTTCGCCGTCGTATCGTAACTGCAATTTTAAAAATGGCGCTGGGGGCGTTCCCGCTGATTAACGCCGAGAATATGTTAATCAGCGAGAATCGCCAATTCACGATCATATTCGGGCCCGACGCAGTGACTTTCCGATGTTTCCGTAAGAGATACGCGGCGTAAAGATAAAGCAGCCCCCTAGTGGAGTATCCTATGTTAAGTATGGCCGTCGTCATCACGTCGGAAAAAAAAAAAAAAAAATCGAGTCGTTTGCGTAAAACGTCCGTGAATGGGGATTGACGTCATTGACGTTCACTGACAGAATTTGGAGCATGCGCACTGACAGTCGACGCATGCGCAGTACGTTCGCCGCGGGATCGCGCCTAGTTATAATAATACACGCCCCCTACCCGCCCAATTTGAATTCCGCCGGCTCATTTTCGATACGCTGCCGCAACTTTAGGAGCAAGTGCTATGTAAATACAGTACTTGCTCCTAAAGTTTCGTCAGAGTAACGTAAATGAGAAACGTTACTCCAACATAAAGATGCGCCCATCTACCTGAATCTGGCCCATTAAATTTTTTTCTAATTTTGTAACTCTTTGTATATAGCGCAAAAAATAAAAACCGCAGAGGTGATCAAATATCACCAAAAGAAAGCTCTATTTGTGGGGGAAAAAAAAAAAGGACGTAAATTTTATCTGGGAGCCACGTCGCACAACCGCGCAATTGTCAGTCAAAACGACGCAGTGCCGAATCGCAAAAAGGGGCCTGGTTCTTTACCTGCATTTTGGTCCGGGTCTTAAGTGGTTAAAAGGGATATTAAAAGGTTTGTTTTTGTTTTCTCGTACAATGGTTTTTGCAAAGAGCAGTCCCAATCATCTTCTAGGGTCCCCCTGCTGGCAATCCTGGCTCCTCCTCCACCTTGACAAGTGCCCCCAATAGCAAGCATCTTGCTATGATGGCACTGGTGCGTGCTTGCTCCTGAGCCCTGCGCTATGCGTCAATAAGACACACACAGCCGTGGCTCTGCCCCGCCCCCGCTCTCAGCTCATTGGCTCACTGGCTGTGATTGACAGCAGTGGGAGCCAATTGCTCCAGAGAAAAGAGAGACCCTGGAACAATCGAGACTACTGTGCACATCTCTGGATCAAGAGGGGGCTCAGGTGAGTATTAAGGGGGCTGGTGCTGCACACAGAAGGTTTTTTTACCTTCATGCATAGAATGTGTGAAGAAAAAAAAAACTTCAGCCTTTACAACCACTTTGAATGATGGAGTAAATGTGGCATCACACTTTGAAAGCCTATGTAGGCATTATGGAAAGACGCAGGTATTTTGCGCTTTTAACGTACACTAAAAGTAACATTTACCTGCGATAACACCCGCTTTATTGCAGCACACTGCAACATCTTCATTTTAACTGGCACCCTAATGCACATGGGGGAGATTTAATAAACCTGATAGCACACAGAATCTGGTGCATCTTTGCATGGCAACCAATCAACTTCCAGGTGTTATTGTCAAACCTTAAAAAGACAAGTATGGCAAAAAAAAATTGAGGAATCACACTTACCTAGGTGGATGCAGTATCGGACCGATGCTGCATCCGTCTCCCGCTGGCTCCAAGACTGAGAAACGAGAGATTAACCACCACCAATTGAACAGTTCTCAAGGCTCCGTGAGCAGACAGCTGGTGACTGTCAGTCACCGGCTCTTCTGCTCTGCTCACTGGATCCCTGGACTGTGGAGGGGACGGGAGCGGCGAGCTCAGGCTCTCAGATGCTCACCGAGATGGGTGCCAGTCCAGGCATGCGAGCGGATCCCGACCATATGGTTGTGATCTTTTCCAAGTCTGGACCGGCTCTGTGATGTCAGCTTTTAAAAAATACTGTCAGCTTTTAAAAAATACTTATCTAGGTGAATGCTAAATCTGTCCTTCAGCACCTCTACACTGAGAACCGAGCGATCAAACATCGGCAATCGCTCTGTAGACTGTCAGTCACAGCTCTGTGCTCTTCTCCCTCCTCGCTCTTTGGAGCGTTGGGCTGTGGAGGAGGCGGAACGGCCGTCTCAGGCTCTCAGCGGCTCACTGAGAAGGGTGTCATTCCAGGCACGTGGCGGATCCAGACTCCATTGTCGGGATGACCAATTGCTTGGACTGACATTGGCGATGTCAGCAGAGAGCAAACTTCAGCCCGCTCTCTGCTGAAAATGGGTCACAGGAGTGAAAAACGAATAACACTCTTGTGATCCATAGAAGTACAGCCAAAACAAACTTTGGCTGGACTTCTATGGATCACAGGATTGCAACTAGTAGTTGCCTTTACAGCAATGAGACCAAGTTCAAGTTGGGCAGCACAGTGGCAAAGTGGTTAGCACTTCCACCTAGCAGTACTAGGGTCGCTGGTTCAAATTACAACCACAACACTACCTGCCTGGAGTTTGCATGTTCTTCCTGTCCGGGTTTCTTCCGGGTACGCCAAGTTTCCCCCCACAGCCCAATGGCATGCTGGTAGGTTAATTGGATCCTGTTGAAATTGGCCCCAATATGTGTATGTATGACTGTGAGTTAGGGAACTTAGAGTGTAAGCTCCTGGAGGGCAAGGGCTGATTGACTTGCTATACAAGTACCTATAATAAATAAGTACCACTAGGGTCCCTTCTACATGGGGTCTGTATGCTCCGAGTCTCCCCCCCCCCCCCCATGTATTCTAGTTTCCTCTGACAACGACAAAACTACTACTAGCTTTCTTCCAATATCTGTGTGCATCTATTGCTACACAGATATGAACATTAGACTGTAAGCTCCTCTGAGGTATGCATACATCAGAAAGGGTTGTTCAAAGTTCAACCTGGTATGCGCTACCTAAATACAAGGAATAATTGTCGCTCATTCACACCAGAGTGCAATTTCCTGGACTGAGTGAATAGTCCTCATTCACACTGGACGGACTGTGCTGAGAGAATACGGCATGCAAGGTTTTAGTATATTAGTGTGCACTTTCCACATTTAAACTCAATCAAAAAAAAAAAGCATCTCAAAAAGCATCCAAACCAAACGCGCATATCGTTTCGTCATACAAATGGCGGACTACAACAAAGCCTATCGTAAAACTCACCACTCTGGCTGCTCTTTCCTGAGATTCACATTTTCGACAAAACCACGGTCCGGTTGGCACTTGCACGATGCCATAACAAGCTGCGAGACAAACACACAAAGTTAGTATAAAGATGTTAGCACAGAGAACATTGCAATGAATATCTCTGGATCTCTCTCACACACACACACTCTAAGAGGTTTTTTAATACAAGGGTCTCGTCCACCATTGCAGGTCACATCCTTCCTTCACCTTGTGTCAGCAGAGCTCCCACTTATCCTGCACAGTCCTGCAGCTCCTTTCACATTCCATTCAATGTTCCAGCTGGCGGATCACCAGAAATAAAATCGCATGCAATATAAAGCATAGAGCTCCAATCGCAGCCTCCCGGTGTGGATGTGTGCTCCAGAGGCAGGATCACCGGCAGCTCTATCCAAATCTTCCCACACAAGAAAGGACACACACGGGACTGCTGTGCGGAGGAGAGGAGGAGCGGCCAGACTATCGCACCTCCCTGTCATTCCTCTGCCTTCATACAACTCGGGCCAGGCACCCAGCACAACAAAGCAGTTGTCTGGCTGCCAGAAGGCAACCCATAATCTCTGTCAGGTAATGTGAATGGGGGAGGGATGTCTGCCTAGAGCAGCCACAGAGGGGTCCCTTAACCCTTCCACCCACTTTGCAGCAGCTCTCATTTCTTTCATTCACACAGGAGCTTCTAATAAAACACTGAGAAATAATTCCTGAGCTCATAGGGTGCTGCTTCCGCATGCACAGGCACCTAAAATGAGGATGCAGTACATTACAGCAGGTCAAAGAGCCTTCTACGCATGCACAGGCGGCTCCGAATTTGGCCAATCCCTGAACTGGTCAACTACATTTTCAGGTTTTGGGGTCAAAGCTCTTTTTCTGGAGGTCCAAGCATCACTCTTTAACCACTTGCCTACTGGGCACTTTCACCCCCTTCCTGCCCAAGCCATTTTTTAGCACGGTCACACTTTAATGACAATTGCGCAGTCATGCAACACTGTACCCAAATTAATTTTTATCATTTTTTTCCCACCACAAATAGAGCTTTCTATTGGTGGCATTTGATCACCTCTGCGGTTTTTATTTCTTGCGCTATAAACAAAAGAGGGACAAGTTTGAAAAGGCAATATTTTTTACTTTTTTGCTATAATAAATATCCATATTTTTTTTTTTTAAAACATTTTTTCTCAGTTTAGGCCGATACGTATTCTTCTACATATTTTTGGTAAAAATAAAATAAAAAATAAATTGCATTAAGAGTATATTGATTGGTTTGCGCAAAAGTTATAGCAGCTACAAAATAGGGGATAGATTTATAGCATTTTATTATTATTTTTACTAGTAGTGGCGGCAATCAGCGATTTTTATCGTGACTATGATATTGCGGCGGACACATCGGACACTTGACAAATTTTTGGGACCATTCACATTTAAACAGCAATCGGTGCTATAAAAATGCATGGATTACTGTATAAATGTGACTGGCAGGGAAGGGGTTAAAGCGGCGATTCACCCTAAAAAATTTATATACCATTAGATCCAGCATACTGCTGACATCTGCAGTATGCTGGGGTTTTTTTTTCCCCCCCGCTGTACTTACCGTTTTATCGTAGTTTTCACCCGGCTTCTCTCTGCCCCGGGGAATAGGCGCTCCTAAGACAAGGCATAGATGATTGACATGCTGGTAAAGCATGTCACGCCTTTCGAAAATACCCAAAGCGAGACTCGGCTTTTTACGGCGCCTGCGCAGTCAGCTCTACACGGCAGCCCCTGGCGCCGTAAACAGCCGAGTCTCGCGTCGGCTATTTTTGGGAGGCGTGACACGCTGTACGCACACATCAATCATCTATGCTTCATCTTAGGAACGCCTATTCCCCGTGGGGTATCAGCTCAGAGTCAGATAAGAAGCACGATTAAACGATAAGTACCGCAAAAAAATAAAACAGCATACTGCAGATGTCAGCAGTATGCTGGATCTAATGGTGAATAGTTGATTTTCAGGGTGAACCTCCGCTTTAACACTAGGGGGGCGATCAAGGGTTAATGTGTTCCCTAGTGAGTGATTCTTACTGTGGGGGGAGGTGACCGATCGGTGTCCCTATGTACAATGTACACACACACACACACACACACAGATCCATGGTCCTGCTCAGTTACTGGGCAATCGCGGGTGCCTGGCAGCCGCCGGGCGTGCGCACCGGGTCCCCAGTGACCCAGTGTCAAGGAGCGACATATGACGTCCACCCAGAACAAAGCGGTCTGCCTCCCTCCGTCATTTGATGGCGGGCAGTAGACAGGTGGTTAAAAAACAGGGTTGACCCCAGAAAGCTTGTCCCCAAAAATGTAACCGTTAGGCCCAGGTCACACTTATGCATTTAATGCATTTTGCAAAAACCCACTTTAACATGGTTTCCTATGGGACAAGTTTTTCAGCCGCTTTGTTTTTTGGAAAGGGTCTTTAAAAAAATAAATAAAAAAAAACACACACACACACAACATGGTGTGTTTTTGGTTCAATAGACATGCTGCAGAAAGGCATGCACTGCATCTTTAAATCGTTTTTGATGCAGTTTGCATTTTTTTTATTCTGCCCAACAAAAACATGTCCCCAAAAAAATAAATATAAAAAGCATAAAAACGCAGAACACATGTGCAAAAAAACACTGCAGAAATTGATCGAAAAAAATTGCAAACCTGAACCAGGCCTAAATACAGATCTCTTGGACAATACTTTAAAAAAATTTAAATAAAATCACTTATTAACAAAACGAAGGCTTACAAACATATCATACTTACCTCCACTGTGCAGCTCATTTTGTACAGTGTGGCCCCGATTCCTCCTCTTCTTATGGCTGCAATATGTGGGGGACATACATGGCTGCATTTGGGGACACGTTTAAAAAAAGTATCGGTATTCGGTATCGGCGACTACTTGAAAAAAAAGTATCGGTACTTGTACTCGGTCCTAAAAAAAAGTGGTATCGGGACAACCCTACTTTTTTCCCCCCCCCAAGTACTCACCGATAGCGAATACCGATACTTTTTTCATGTCATGTGACAGTGGCAGTATATATATATTTTTTTTTTACAGTGATTTTTTTTATTTTTCTAACATTTATTGCAATTTTTTATTTATTAGCCCTGTTGGGGGTCTTTTGGAGAGATTAACAGACCCCCGACATCTCCCCTTAAAGACAGAGAAAGGGACTAAGGACACAGATTCCCCAGTCCCTTTCTCAGCAGCCTCAGCTGAAATGAATGGAGAGGCTCCTCTCCATTCATAAACTGAAGCATCGTAAACACAGGTTACGATGCTCAGTTATATGAATGGACAGAGTCAGTGATCACCGACTCCGTTAATTCGGAAAAGGTAGGAGCCGGGTTTAGGGACTCCTACCTCCACTCTCCCCCCTGACAGATTGAGAGCGAAGAGCGGACAGCACGGGGGAAGAGCGAAGAGCGGACAGCACGGGGGAAGAGAGAAGAGCGGACAGCACGGGGGAAGAGAGAAGAGCGGACAGCACGGGGGAAGAGAGAAGAGCGGACAGCACGGGGGAAGAGAGAAGAGCGGACAGCACGGGGGAAGAGAGAAGAGCGGACAGCACGGGGGAAGAGAGAAGAGCGGACAGCACGGGGGAAGAGAGAAGAGCGGACAGCACGGGGGAAGAGAGAAGAGCGGACAGCACGGGGGAAGAGAGAAGAGCGGACAGCACGGGGGAAGAGAGAAGAGCGGACAGCACGGGGGAAGAGAGAAGAGCGGACAGCACGGGGGAAGAGAGAAGAGCGGACAGCACGGGGGAAGAGAGAAGAGCGGACAGCACGGGGGGAAAGACAGCACGGGGGAGAAGACTTGCAACTCCCTCGCCTCCCCAGGTATCGGGTGAGGCATCGGAGCATCCCCCCCGAGTACAAGTACTCAGGGAAATGCTTGGTATCGGGATATCCCTACTTGTACAGTAAAACCTTGGTTTGCATGCATAAGCCGCACCAGAAACATGCTTGTAATCCAAAGCACTTGTATATCAAAGCATTTTTTTACAGGGTATAAAAGAGAAGAGAGGCACCTCCAAGTGTTGCAATACGTTCCTAAATGTTGTACCTTCATTAAAATGTAACTATATTGCTACTCTCTTCTTTTTTATACTCAGTTGTGAGATGACGCTACTCTTATATCAAGGCAAAAACATTTTGCTTGGCTTGCAAAAAGCTCTAAAATACTCTCAAACCAAGGTTTTATTGTAGTTGTTAGTATTTTGAATTTAATTTGTTGGGTGAGCGGGAGCCAGTGGAGGGATTGACAGAGAGGAGTAGCAGACACCGAGTGGTTGGTAAGGTGGATGAGTCTGGCCACAGCATTCATGATGGATTGAAGGGAGGGGGGGGGGGGTAGAGTATGTAGAGGTAAGCTAATGAGGAGGGAGTTGGCAGTAATCGAGGAGATTATCATTGGAAATCATGGGGGAACGACTTGTCATGCAACTTTGCAGTCCCACAAGTGTGAAAAAAGCCTAAATATTGTAGGAGGAGTTTTCATTCTCCTCTGACTGTCCTATCAGGATCCAGGACCCCTGACCTTCTATCTGGACAGTGCTGACCACATTCCTCCTCCCAAAAAAGAAAAAACTCTCTAGCATTACACCCCAAACTGAGCATGTGCAGATTGCCCCAAAGGCTCTGTTCTATCAGGAGATATATTGCGGACTGTGGAAGAACAGAGTAGACGGGATCAAACAGCCTGTTTACACAATACAGAGGATCAACCCCTTAGGTTCCACAGTGAGTTTAACAAGCATGCTTTACTGCATATACAGACTGATTTTACTGTTGTGGGTTTAGTAACACTTGTTGCTGCAAGCGCTACAAACATGACAGAGTCAGAAAATTCAAGCTGCTAGCTGCCCGGCCAGCACCACACAACCTGACAAATTTTGCCTTAGGGCTCTTTCACACGGAGCGGATCCGTAATGGACCGCTCCGTTAGCCCATTTGCTCAGCAGGGGGGATCCTCCGTAAAATCCCTGCTGAGCTGGCGGCTGACAGGGCGGTCCCCGCACACTGTGCAGGGACCGCTCTGTCTCTCCTCCACTCTCCCCTATGGGGAATCGGATGAATACGGACCGCGTGTCCGTATTCATCTGATCCGTTCCGCCAGACGGAACAAAAATAGGATTTTCTTCCGTCTGGAAAACCGAATCCAGACGGAGGCGGGTTATTACGGACGTTAGCGGATACTCATCCGCTAACAGCCGTGATCCCATAGGGCGCCATTCTAAGTCCGTAAACGGAATTAGAAAAAGCGGACCGTTCGTCCGCTGGTGTGAAAGGGCCCTTAAAGTGGTTGTAAACCTCAGACATGAAATATGAACAAAGCATATCCCTCTAAAGTGTGTACCATTACACACACACACACACACACACACAGTTTCACTTTCAGTATTGGAAAATCAACTACATCTCAATGAGACTGCTGTGAACAGGACAAAATAAAATGTCAATTACTACATTTTAATAAAGTTATATCTAAAAAACAAAACAAAAAAAAAAAAAAACACACAGCATGCCATGATGGCACATCAGCACGCTCTCTCCCAGCGCCCACCAGCGGAGAGCCCCCCCCTTAAGAAAAACAGGCAAATCAGGCACAGCGGGCAATCATTGGCAGCACAGTGATGTCAATTTTCAGTCTTACAATTGCTCAACCACCACTGTACAATAAATACAGGTTGCTGCACACCGATGTGAACAGAACCTCGGGGTTCATGGTATTGGGGTGTTCTAGTGCAGCGTTTACCATTCAAATGCATGCAGCTGAATTTAAAGGGGAGGTTCACCTAAAAATAAACTTTTAACATTGCATTTATGAGATTAATTTTTTAAATACGTCCGTACATACCGTTTTCCTATATGTATTCTCACAGCCGCTTCTGGGTATGATGGTCGGGGATTGGCATTCCTAATTGATTGACAGGCATCCGACCGACGCTGTGTGTCACGAGATGCCATAAGAAGCCGAACGTTGGTGCGCAGGCGCCGTATAGAGCCGCACCGACGTTCGGTTTCTTTCGGCATCTCGCGACGCGCTGTATGCGTCGGTCGCATGCTGTCAATCAATTAGGAATGCCCAGCCTCGACGATCATACCCGGAAGCGGCGATGAGAATACATATATTTTTAAAAAACAGCCGATTCTAGTTGTCATTAATCTCATAAATGCAATGTTAAAAGTTTATTTTTAGGTGAACCTCCCCTTTAAATTGAAAGTATGACTAGAAAAGGCTGCGTTTGACCTTTTCTGCCTGCAGTGGGAATGCTCCCTAACCACTTAAAGTGTAAGCATATAATGAGGCTTATCTGTAGCCAAAAAGAATATCTCCTAAACCTTTATGGTTTAGGAGATATTCCCCTAGCAATGCTACGTACGTACATGCTATGTACTATGAGGGCAGGGGGGGGGGGGGGGAGGGGTGTCTATACTGGAGGGAGAGGGGTCTGTACTGAGGGGGGGGGTGACACCATTTTTTTTTTTGCACCAGTGCCATCTGCCAGTGGCAATACCAGTGCTAATTAGTGCCACCTTCCATCCAGTGCCACCTACCAGTGCGATCCAGTGCCACCTACCAGTGCCAACTAAAGCCATCAGTGCCACCTGCCAATGCCAACCAGTGCTAACTATTGCCACCCAGTGCCACTTGCCAGTGTCACCTGTTAGTGCCACGTGCCATCTGCCAATAAGTGCCACCTGCCAATCAGTGCCATCTGCTAGTACCATCTTTCAGTGTCATGCAGTGCAAACTGCCAGTGCCAATAAGTGCTTTCTGCTGGTGCCATCTTCCAGTGCCAATTAGTGCCATCTAGTGGCACCAAAAAAATAAATAAATATCGGCCTAAAATATCGGCCGCAAAAATCGGCATCATATATCGGCCATAGGCCGTTCAGATTGCTAAATATCGGCATCGGCCAGAGAAAAACCCATATCACTCGACCTCTAATAGCAATAATATCCCACATATTAAAGCAAAGAGGTGAACAAGCTTTGCAACACATTTATTGATCGTTTAATATGTTTGTGACACAATCTCCTTGCTCCCGTGTCCCGTGCTGATGTTTACACCCCCTGTGACGTAGCAAGTTACATGGGGCGTTTCATGAACTTGTGAATATCACTGTAATCTGGTGGGATCTTGAGCAGCGGAATGGACCGACAGCACAATGAGCGTGCCATGAATCAGGTGCATGCGCCGATGATGTCATGAAAACGAAATGGACATTACAAGCAAATGGAGCATGTTAGAACTGATTCATACACAGCAATTCGTACAGTGCTTACCGCCGATATATAAATGGGGAAGTTATCTGGGTGAGTTTACAACCACTTGAACCACTTCAGGCCCGCGCTACCGTCGGTTGATGGCAACAGCGCAGGCCTGAATATCCAACATGCCGTCATTTGACGGCATGTCCTTTAGGCGTTCCCAGCGCGCGCTGTAGAGCGCGCTGCGGGGAAGCCCTGTGTTGTCCGTGTCCCTTGGACACGGCCAATCACAGATCGCGGCGAACGGCCAATCAGAGTGGCCGTTTGCGATGCGATCTGTGGGCGAATGAGAGATGATCTCTCATAGATCATCTCTCATTGCCGTTTTACACAGAGACAGCGTCCTGTCTCTGGAGAGGAGGAGCCCGATCTGTGTTCCTTCCTACATAGGGACACAGATCGGTCACCCCCCCCCAGTCACCCCCCCCCCTCCCCCCACAGTTAGAACACACCTAGGATACACATTTAACCCCTTCCTCACCCCCTAGTGTTAACCCCTTCAATGCCAGTCACATTTATACTGTAATTAGTGCATATTTATAGCACTGATCGCAGTATAAATGTGAATGGCGCCAAAAATGTGTCAAAAGTGTCCGATGTGTCCACCATAACGTCGCAGTACCAATAAAAATCGCAGATCGCTGCCATTTCTAGTTAAAAAAAATAATAATAATAATTCTCTCACCTATTATGTAAGCGCTATAACTTTTGCGCAAACCAGTCGCTTATTGCGATTTTTTTTTTTTTTTTTACCAAAAATATGTAGAAGAATACGTATCGCTCTAAACTTAGAAAAAAAAATAGTTTTTTTTTTTTAATTGGGATATTTATTATAGCAACAAGTAAAAAATATTGTATTTTTCTTCAAAATTGTCGCACTTTTTTGTTTATAGCGCAAAAAATAAAAACCGCACAGGCGATCAAATACCACCAAAAGAAAGCTCTACTTGTGGGGAAAAAAGGACGTAAATTTTGTTTGGGAGCCACGTCGCACGACCGCGTAATTGTCAGTTAAAGCGACGCAGTGCCGCAAGCTGAAATTTTACCTGGGCAGGAGGGGTGTGTAAGTGCCCAGTATGCAAGTGGTTAAGAACCAATTCAATTAAAAAATGTTGCTAGAAAATTACTTAGAACCCCAAACATTCTATATTTCTTTTTCAGAAGCCCTAAAGAATAAAACGGTGGCCATTGCAATACTTTCTGTCACACCTTATTTGCGCAGCGGTCTTACAAACCCAATTTTTTGTGGGGAAGAAAAAATACACTTTTTTTAAAAAAAAACAGTAGTTAGCACAATGTTTTTTATATTGTGAAAAATAATGTTACACCGAGTAATTTGATACCCAACATGTCATACTTCAAAACTGTCCCCACTATTGGGATGGCGACAAACTCTGACCCTTAAAAATCTCTAGAGGCGTCGTTCAAAAATTTCTGCAGGTTACCAGTTTAGAGTTCTTCTGCTACAATTACCTCGCTCTAACGATCGCGTTAAGTTTGTTTTTTGTTTTTTAAAGGGACTCTTTAAATGTGAGATCTGGGGTCAAAGAAGACCTCAGAACTTACACGCAATAAAGAAAAAAAAGAAAAAAGTAACTGCGGTCTGCTCACAATTTGTAATAAAAACATCTTTGCCATTCTGAAGCTTCCCTCCAACCACTTTGCATATTACTTTATATATACTGCGATTCTGTACTTGCCAAATATGCTGCAGAAATCTCCCTCCACTGAGTGTGGTTGCAGCCATTTTAACTGTGGGCAGCTGAAGCTGCCGTCTGTTTACTTCCTGGATTTACACAGAGGCACACCTCCAGCTCTGCAGCTCTCATAGACCCTCTTATGACTCCCCCCCTCTCCTCCCAAACTTACGAGCAAGAGAGCTGTACATGATGTCATAAGCCTAGGCTAATGACCAGACAAGAAACAGGAATTGGGCTGTATAAGGTATTTACTGGCAGAAAAAAAAAAAAAAAAGTTTTACTATCAAGTTTAAAGAACAAGGGCATAGAATTTAATAGATGGAAAGATGAAAAAATTACTGAAGATTTTCAATCTTCGAAATTTCAGTGCATCTCTAGTTTGTGTGAATTTTATAGCATCTACAAGTACAAACCATGTTTGTATAATATACACACACTGGAATTTTGTTTTTTTAACACCAGCAATGGCAGTGATCAGTCACTTATAATGGGACGGTGGGAAATCTGACACTAAATGCCACTGACCTCACCAAGTAATATTAAAGCGGAATTTCACCCTAAATATAAGATCTCCCATGTGATCCAGCATACTGGCGTCAGCGCCAGTATGCTGTTTTTTTTTTTTTTTAATCCCACACTTACTGTATTATCCTGTAATTTCATTTTTTTCCCCCGCGGTGGACGGCGCCAGTACAGCGCGTCACATCTTCCGAAAATACCCAATATGGACTCGGGTAATCTCGGCGAAAATGCGGCGCCTGCGCACAGACCTAGGAGCTGACTGCGCAGGCGCCGTATTTCTCCGAGTCCTATTTCGGAGGGCGTGACGCGCCATAGCCGTAGGACTCGGAGAAATACGGCGCCTGCGCAGTCAGCTCCTAGGTCTGTGCGCAGGCGCCGCATTTTCGCCGAGATTACCCGAGTCCATATTGGGTATTTTCGGAAGATGTGACGCGCTATACTGGCGCCGTCCACCGCGGGGGAAAAAAATGAAATTACAGGATAATACAGTAAGTGTGGGATAAAAAAAAAAAACAGCATACTGGCGCTGACGCCAGTATGCTGGATCACATGGGAGATCTTATATTTAGGGTGAAATTCCGCTTTAATAAAGTAATCAGTGCTAATAATATGCACTGTCACTGTACCAATGACACTGGTCAGGAAGGAGTTATCATCCAGGGCGATCAAGGGGCTAAATATGTGCCTAACAAGTGTTTGTGTGCACCGTGGATCTACTGGGGGAACAGACTGTCCTGTTTCTCTCATTGGTGTCATGGCCGGGGATATTACTGCTGCCTCAGAACTGTAATCCAATTTGCTTTCCAGTATTCCTAAACATTCTTTGGCTCCAAATGCGATATCACTGGGCACATGACGGAGCCAATTTATGTCTGGGAAGGCTCGGTCAGAAAGAAGCAAGTGGAAGAAAAGCGCACAAACCCTCAGAGGCAACGTCACCCCCAGCACAAGCCACAGGCCGATGCTCTTGGAAGACCGGAGAACTGGCAGAGCTGGACTGTCCAGGGAAAGGTGCCAGAAAACAACAGGAGGCAGCTGGCCAGGTCTTGGCCCACGGTCTGCAAGTTGGACGACGCTGTTTATACTACTTACAGAAAATATCAGAAGCCGCTCTGCAAACACCACACAGCTGAACCTACAAAATCATCCAGCGCTACTGAAATATTTATTTCTACCATTACAGCTGTGCGCCCCGAGTACAATGCAGAGTCACCTGTTCCACGGGAATGACAAGCAAAAGATACGACACCAACAATCATGAATAGAAGCCAAGGAAGATAAAACAGTGGCTGCTGCCATTCCTCGGGGCCTCATTTATTCAATATCC
The DNA here is from genome assembly GCA_029574335.1 of Rana kukunoris. Classification (NCBI taxonomy): domain Eukaryota; kingdom Metazoa; phylum Chordata; class Amphibia; order Anura; family Ranidae; genus Rana; species Rana kukunoris. Next base: position 47,943,161 of record CM056053.1, on the reverse strand, counting down.
CTTGCCTTTAAAGCAAAGCTACATCCATTATAATGCGATTCATACATATGTATACAGGACAGAGGTTACACAGCCGAGTTTACTATCAACAATCCAGAGGGTGACAATGTCTGCAGGGAATGTTAATCCACCGGGGACATCACTGGCTTTCATTCTGCCGTCTGCCAGTTCCAAGCTTCAACCAAGAAAGGAAATCAAACATGTAAATGACAGTTAAAGCTGAACTCCGGGATATCTGTCCATTGTGATTACAACTGTCCCTATGTATATATATAAAAAAATAAAAACACGTAATTTTTGGGAAATTTACCTTTATGTAGTCTGTGACATCACCACTTGCCTTGAGAAAGAACAATTCTGGCCAGGCATGCAGATGAGATATCAAGAAAACATTGAGGTCACTTCCACTGCAAAAAAATACAATTCCAATAATGCAATGAATGGGGCCTGTAGTTGTCAGTAGGTGTGAATGGACTGGTGCCTGTAACTGCCAATGAGCATATATGTGGGTCCCACCCACATTAACCACTTAAGACCCGGACCAATATGCAGGTTAAGGACCAGGCCCCTTTCTGCGATTCAGCACTGCGTCGCTTTAACCGACATTTGCGCGGTCGTGCAACGTGGCTCCCAAACAAAACTGGCGTCCTTTTTTCCCACAAATAGAGCTTTCTTTTGGTGGTATTTGATCGCCTCTGCGGTTTTTATTTTTTGCGCTATAAACAAATAGAGCGACAATTTTAATAAAAAAAAGGAAATATTTTTTAGTTTTTGCTATAATATCCCCAAAAAAAGATAAAAAAAAAAAAAAATTCTCAGTTTAGGCCGATACATATTCCTCTACCTATTTTTGGTAAAAAAAAAAAAAAAATCGTTTATTGATTGGTTAGCGCAAAATTTATAGTGTTTACAAAATAGGGGATAGTTTTATTGCATTTTTATTAATATTTTTTTTTTTTTTTTTTTTTTACTACTAATGGCAGCGATCAGCAATTTTTTTCATGACTGCGGTAATTTTGGCGGACACATCTGACAATTTTGACACATTTTTGGGACCATTGTCATTTTCACAGCAAAAAGTGCTATAAAAATTCATTTTTTACTGTGAAAATGACAATAGCAGTTTAGGAGTTAACCAGTAGGGGGCACTGTAGGGGTTAAGTGTGATCTCATGTTTGTTTCTAACTGTAGGGGGGCGGGGCTGGACGTGTGACGTCAGTGATCACCTTTCCCTATAACAGGGAACAGACGATCACTGACACAATGAAGAACGGAGAAGGTGCATTTAACACACACCTCTCCCCGTTCTTCAGCTCCGGTGACCGATCGCGGGACACTGGCAGCGATCGGGTCTGCGGGTCCCGCTTGTGCGGTCATGGAGCTTCGGACCGGGTCACTAGCACGCCCCCGGCGGTGCGCTCGCGACCTGACGGCTGGGCACTTAAAGGCGACGTACAGGTACGTGCTTGTGCCCAGCCGTGCCATTCTGTCTACGTATATAGTCGGTAGGGGGTCCTTAAGTGGTTAAAGGGTTACTAAACTTAGGACTCTGCATTCACTATATCTGGTCTCCCACAGAACATGGAAGTGCAATAGTTTTAGTAAATATAAACTGCTAAATACCCTTTCTCATCAGTATATAGCAGTCTTGTGACTTCTATCAGTGTCAGGTAAAATCTTGTAGGAGTTTTCATTCTCCTCTGACTGTCCTATGAGGCTGTAGGACCCCTGACCCTGTCTGAAGAGTTCCGAATGGCCCTGTGCTAATCACATGACACACACACACACACAAATCAATACACACCAAGCTGAGCATGTGCAGAATGCCTTCCAGGGCTCTATGCCATCAGAAGATGGATTAGGGACAGTAAAAGAAGGGGGAAGATCCGAGAAGACAGGATCAAACAGCCTTTTTACACAATGCTCATGATTAACCCCTTAGGTTCCACAGTGAGTATAACAAGCATGCTTTACTGCATATACAGACTGATTTTACTGCTGTGGGTTTAGTGACAATTTAAAGTCCCTTAATCTGTACTTAAAGGCAAGCCCCATATAACTTGCTTGTTCAGGGTTTTATAATGGACAGGTAAATACTCTGTTATGGTCTTATAACCCTTATTGAAATATTTCCTGGTTTGAAAAGGTAGGATAGAGAGGGGGAGGGAGGGAGGAGGGAGGAAGAAAGTGATGAAAAGAAGGGAAACATTTTTGAACAGCTATTGTTGTTCTAGTAACATATGTAGATCAAACTACAAAGATCCTGTTTCTAATCAATGTTACAGTTAAATAGAAGGACAATGCATTAGAAAACAGAAACCAGACAGTAACAATGTATAATTACCATCTGGAAATAATTACATTTTAGCAAAATTAGGAAGAACAATAAAAGCTGCAAACATAAGAGCGGCTCAGCATGCCAACACTTTAAAGACATTAAAGGGGTTTTAAGGGTTAAATAAAAACAACAACAAACATGTCATACTTACCTCCACTGTGCAGGTCATTTTGCACAGAATGCCTTTGGCGGCTGTCTCAGCTCCTTCCCGGAAGAGCTAACCCCCTTCTGGGAAGGGCTCTTCCAAAGGGGATTCACTTGCAGACGTGCTCCCCTGTGATACACTGGTGGCCATAGCTGCCAAGTGCACCACTCGGCCCCTGTCCCAACTCATAGTGTGTACCAAGCTTAAAAATGCCAGGATTTCTGGCTACTATGTTAACTCTTTGCACAAAAAAAAAAAAAAAAAAATTACCTGCTCTGTGCAATGCATTTGCACAGAGAAGCCCTGATACTCTTCTTCTGAAGTCCCCAGCCAGTGCTCCAGGCCCCTCCCCTTTGGCAGGTGCCCCAATGGAAAGTCACTTTCCACAAGGGCACCTGTGCCTGTTCACTTCCGAGTGCCCTGGCTTCATCTATTGACACAGAGCGATAAGGACACCCCCTGCTCCAGTGTCACAGCATTTGATTGACAGCAGCGGAGGAGAAGAAGGGAGGCAGCAGCTCTTGTGCACATCACTGGATCCGATCAGGCTCGGTTGAGAAAGGGGGGGGGGGTTTAGGAGTTGCAGCACAGAAGTTTTACCAAGGTGAAAAACCTTAAGGCTTTAGAACCACTTTACCAATACATAGTCAGTTGCATGGTTAAAAAAAAATCGTCACACCGGCAGAGCCCGTAATATGAAATGTTAGAGCTGTGACTGCATCCCTGGAATATTAACAAAAAAAACAAAAAAAAAAGAAGTTCCACGCCCCACAGAGAGCCAGACCAGGGATCTGTCAATGTAATCAAAACAGATCCCCGTTCTGCAAGGGGACTACAGAGAGATTGTCTGTTCCTAGTGATCAGGAACAGTAATCTCTCTCCTCCTCCAGTAAGTCCACTCCCCCCCCCCCCCAGGGAACATTTAACCCCTTAATCGCTCCTAGCGTAAACCCCTTACCTGCCAGCGACATTTACACAGTAATCAGTGCATTTTTAGAGCTCTGATCGCTGTATAGATATTACTGGTCACAAAAGTGTCCACTCTATCTGCCGCAATGTCGCAGTGCCGCTAAAAATCACTGCCATTACAAGTAACAAAAGAATAACAATAAAAATTACATAAAACGATCCCCTATTTTGTAGACGCTTATAACTTTTGCGCAAACCAATCAATATATATTTATTGCAATTTTTATTTTTTTTACCAAATATCTGTAGAATACATATTGGCCTAAACCAGTGTTTCTCAACTCCAGTCCTCAAGGACCCCCAACAGGTCAGGTTTTCAGGATTTCCATTATTTTGCACAGGTGATTTGATCAGTTTCACTGCCTTAGTAATTCCCACAGCCTTTTCATCTGAGGGAAATCCTGAAAACATGACCTGTTGGGGGAGCTTGAGGACTGGAGTTGAGAAACACTGGCCTAAACTGATGCAGAAATGTGTTTTTTTTGGGGGGGATATTTATTTTAGCAAAAAGTAAAAAAATCTTTTTTTTTTTTTAAATTGTCTGCTTTTTTTGTTTATAGCGCAAGAAAAGAAAAAAAAAACAGATGTGATCAAATACCAACAAAAGAAAGCCCTTTGTGAAAAAAAAAAAAAAAGGAACACAAATGTTGTTTGGGTACAACGTTGCATGACCGCACAATTGTCAGTTAACCCCCTTCAATACCCGCCTATTGTCATTTGACGTCCACAGATGGGAACTCCCATCCTGGGTGGACATCAAAATGACGTCCTGGGCTTTGTGGGTGGATATCTGCAGCTAGAGGCATCATCTAGATATCTTTTGTTCTGCTGGCGATACTGCGCAACATAAGAACGATCATAGCGGCGCTTGATCGTTCTTACAGGCGGCGGGAGTGGACATCCCCCCCTGCCGCCGCCATCCGGTGCTTCTCTGGGCTCTCCCAGAAAGAATCGTCTGGCGTAGGCAGGAAGCATAGAGATGACTGGTGACCAGATGGTCACCAGTCATCTCTGTGACCCTCGGAGGACCCGGGCGCAATGTGATGACATCACGCCCGGGTCCCCGTAAGTAAACAAAGCCACAATTGCAGCTAGTAAGCAACGGTATTCATGAGATCGGTGAATTTTTTTTCACCGATCTCATGGTTTCCAGCCTGGAGGAGAGATGTGAGGTCTTATTGACCCTGCATCTCTCCATAAAGAGGACCTGTCACACACATTTCCTATTATAAGGGATGTTTACATTTTAGGAATAAAAGTGTAAAAAAAATAAAAAAAAATTAGTAAAAAGAATAAAATAAAAAAATTAAAAACACCCCTTTCCCCGGTAGTTCGCGTGCAGAAGCGAACGCACGCGCATGACCCGCCGACATATGTAAACGCCGTTTAAACCACAGAAGTGAGGTATCGCCACGTGCGTTAAGAGTGCCAGCAACAATTCTAGCACTAGATCTCCTCTGTAAATCTAAACTGGTATCCTGTAAAAAAAAAAAAATGTAATCGTTGCCTATGGAGATTTTTGAGTACCAATGTTTGGCGCCATTCCACAAGTGTGCACAATTTTAAAGCGTGACATGTTAGGTATCTATTTACTCAGTGTAACATCTTTCACATACAAAAAAAATTGATCTAACTTTACTGTTTTGTTATTTTTTTAATTCATGAAACAATTTTTTTCCAAAAAAAAAAAAAATCTATTGCGCAAATACCATGCAAGATAAAACGTTGCAATGACCATCGTTTTATTCCCTAGGGTGTCTGCTAAAAAAAAAAAACACATACACACACACTATATTATATATATATATATATATAACGTTTGGGGGCACTGCGTAATTTTATAGCAAAAGAATGATGAATTCTACATGTAGGAGAGAAGTGCCCGGTATGGAGGTGTGTATAAAAGCCCGGTATTGAAGTGGTTAAAGCAACGCAGTGCCGTATTGCAAAAAATGACCTGGTCAGGAAGGGGGGGGGGGGGGGGGTAAATCCTTCCAGTCCATACATTGTTAAAAGAAGAATTCCAGGTCTGGAGATTTTATAGTTACATTGATCCAGCTTGGCCCAAAACAATGTATATACTGGGATACACAGATACTGGTATCAGTCCAAATACAGAGGATTATCACCAGGAGTCATACTTGTGAAAATTCTCCCGATACCAAAACCGATACTTTGAGGTGCTATTCAGTATTGCCGGCAATCGCACTGTTCAAATTGGTGCAACGCCGACTTGGTGGTGCTGCATCTATTTGAAAAAGTAATACACGAGCGCGACTTAAATAGACATTTGTGCATGAGGCCGCACAGATGTCTTCAAAGTCGCACTGACATGCTGCTTTGAAATTGTGGGACTTCAATGCCCGCTTACACACCACAAAATCCTCCAGATCTGTTCCGGATGCGATTCTGCATGTGCGTTACTTTTTGTGTTTCTGCAAGCATTACAGATTTTTTTTCCACCTTAGTGATGCACTGAAATGTCAGCCAAAAATTGTGTTATTTGCGTTCTGCTGATAGAAAAAAAAAAAAAAAAAAGTGTAGATAATGGTGCTGAAAACGCATGTGATTTTGCAACAATGTTTTTGCAGGACGTGTGATTTAAAAACCTCATCAAAAAACGCACCCGAGTTTTTAATGCATTTCAGGGTTTTTTTGGTGATGCACCAAAGTTTCAGCCTCCAAAGATGTTATGGACAAAAATATGGTTATCAGCGTTCTTCCGATAGAAAAAAGGTGCAGATAATGGCATCAAAAACGCATGCGATTTTGCAACGACTTTACAGTGCTTATGGTGAGATAAGTCACTGATTCTGATTTAAAAACCGCATCAAAAATGCAACTCAGGTGCGTTTTTAATGTGTCCTTGCTGCATTTTTAATGAGGCGGTGCGTTTTTTAACCGACCAAAAATGTGGCAAAAGCAAGATTTTTAACACCATAACAAAAGCCCAACAGACCAGTGTGAAGACATACATAGAATTTAAAGGGATGCATTTTTCTTGAGCTTTTCTTGTGCTAAAGATGTCGATAATAACTTCATATTCATGATTATATTAAACAGAAAGAGAAATATATATATTTATATATTTTTTGTATATATTTATATATTTTAAGACCTTGGCGTCAAGTACACGCAAACATTCGCCTCTTAGCAGCTGGGCCTTGGCGCTGAGCAGCCACATATTGCCAATAGAGCCGTGCCGAGAGCATGTGGCCTGCGCGCTCCCGGCGGCTCACGAAAAGCTTCCGCTTGCCATTGGGAGTTTTCCAATAATGTGAACACAGTAACAGCCAGTCATGGCAATCACAAGCCTTGCCCCGCCTCCTGGCATTCAAAACCCCTTAAAAGGACCAGTGGGAGAGCACCAAGGGGTTAAAAAACGTCAATTTCGGTTTCGGCCAAGTTAATCCTGAAATTTTTCTTTTTGCATCTAAAATTTTCAATTTGCTGCACGGCGAGTTTTTTGTTTGTTTTTTTCACTGTATTGGGGTCCAGTGCGTTTTTTGATGCATTTTTTGGGCCAGTTCACACCATAGAAACGCGGTCCGATGTGTTTCAGATGCTTTTGTGCATTTTTTGATGCATTCCAGTGCAATTCCCCCCTCCCCAAAAAGAAAAGATCACTGCATCGAAAAAGGCGCGGGAGCTTCTTTGGGGCACCATTTCAGCCAATGGGCTGCCCATGATGCTGCGCACTTAAGCGGGACGCAGTGATGTGAATGAGCCCCGGCGGTTTCTGTATACACAGCATGAAAAAGTCAGAAGATACGTGAAATCGCACTGACCGAGCATACAGTCCCCTCCCCCCTCAGGAATATCTGCTGATCTTTATGCCTGCCATCCTTCAAGGTGTATGGGGGAGGGAGGGTCTCCATGGTGACCAGGTGGATGATGGGGGGGGGGGTCTCCATGGTGACCAGGTGGATGATGGGGGGAGGTGTCTCCATGGTGACCAGGTAGATGATGGGGGGAGGTGTCTCCATGGTGACCAGGTAGATGATGGGGGGAGGTGTCTCCATGGTGACCAGGTAGATGATGGGAGGGGAGGGTCTCCATGGTGACCAGGTGGATGATGGGAGGGGGGGGGAGGGTCTCCATGGTGACCAGGTGGATGATGGGAGGGGGGGGGGTGGGTCTCCATGGTGACCAGGTGGATGATGGGAGGGGGGGGGGAGGGTCTCCATGGTGACCAGGTGGATGATGGGAGGGGGGGGGGGGGGGAGGGTCTCCATGGTGACCAGGTGGATGATGGGAGGGGGGGGGAGGGTCTCCATGGTGACCAGGTGGATGATGGGAGGGGGGGGGAGGGTCTCCATGGTGACCAGGTGGATGATGGGAGGGGGGGGGGAGGGTCTCCATGGTGACCAGGTGGATGATGGGAGGGGGGGGGGGGAGGGTCTCCATGGTGACCAGGTGGGATGGGAGGGGGGGGGGTCTCCATGGTGACCAGGTGGATGATGGGAGGGGGGGGTCTCCATGGTGACCAGGTGGATGATGGGAGGGGGGGGAGGGTCTCCATGGTGACCAGGTGGATGATGGGAGGGGGGGGGGAGAGTCTCCATGGTGACCAGGTGGATGATGGGAGGGGGGGGAGAGTCTCCATGGTGACCAGGTGGATGATGGGAGGGGGGGAGAGTCTCCATGGTGACCAGGTAGATGATGGGGGGAGGTGTCTCCATGGTGACCAGGTAGATGATGGGAGGGGAGGGTCTCCATGGTGACCAGGTGGATGATGGGAGGGGGGGGGAGGGTCTCCATGGTGACCAGGTGGATGATGGGAGGGGGGGGGGTGGGTCTCCATGGTGACCAGGTGGATGATGGGAGGGGGGGGGAGGGTCTCCATGGTGACCAGGTGGATGATGGGAGGGGGGGGGGGGGGGGGAGGGTCTCCATGGTGACCAGGTGGATGATGGGAGGGGGGGGGAGGGTCTCCATGGTGACCAGGTGGATGATGGGAGGGGGGGGGAGGGTCTCCATGGTGACCAGGTGGATGATGGGAGGGGGGGGGGGGGTCTCCATGGTGACCAGGTGGATGATGGGAGGGGGGGGGGGGAGGGTCTCCATGGTGACCAGGTGGATGATGGGGAGGGGGGGGGGTCTCCATGGTGACCAGGTGGATGATGGGAGGGGGGGGTCTCCATGGTGACCAGGTGGATGATGGGAGGGGGGGGAGGGTCTCCATGGTGACCAGGTGGATGATGGGAGGGGGGGGGGAGAGTCTCCATGGTGACCAGGTGGATGATGGGAGGGGGGGGAGAGTCTCCATGGTGACCAGGTGGATGATGGGAGGGGGGGAGAGTCTCCATGGTGACCAGGTGGGATGTCTCCATGGTGACCAGGTGGATGATGGGGGAGGGTCTCCATGGTGACCAGGTGGATGGGGAGGGGGGGGGAGGGTCTCCATGGTGACCAGGTGGATGATGGGAGGGGGGGGGGGGTCTCCATGGTGACCAGGTGGATGATGGGAGGGGGGGGGGAGGGTCTCCATGGTGACCAGGTGGATGATGGGAGGGGGGGGAGGGTCTCCATGGTGACCAGGTGGATGATGGGAGGGGGGGAGGGTCTCCATGGTGACCAGGTGGATGATGGGAGGGGGGGAGGGGGGGGGAGGGTCTCCATGGTGACCAGGTGGATGATGGGAGGGGGGGGGGTCTCCATGGTGACCAGGGGGGGGGAGAGGTCTCCATGGTGACCAGGTGGATGATGGGAGGGGGGGGAGGGTCTCCATGGTGACCAGGTGGATGATGGGAGGGGGGGGGGAGGGTCTCCATGGTGACCAGGTGGATGATGGGAGGGGGGGGAGGGTCTCCATGGTGACCAGGTGGATGATGGGAGGGGGGGGGAGGGTCTCCATGGTGACCAGGTGGATGATGGGAGGGGGGGGAGGGTCTCCATGGTGACCAGGTGGATGATGGGAGGGGGGGGGGAGGGTCTCCATGGTGACCAGGTGGATGATGGGGAGGGGGGGGAGGGTCTCCATGGTGACCAGGTGGATGATGGGAGGGGGGGGAGGGTCTCCATGGTGACCAGGTGGATGATGGGAGGGGGGGGGGGGGAGGGTCTCCATGGTGACCAGGTGGATGATGATGGGAGGGGGGGGGAGGGTCTCCATGGTGACCAGGTGGATGATGGGAGGGGGGGAGGGTCTCCATGGTGACCAGGTGGATGATGGGAGGGGGGGGGGGTCTCCATGGTGACCAGGTGGATGATGGGAGGGGGGGGGAGGGTCTCCATGGTGACCAGGTGGATGATGGGAGGGGGGGAGGGTCTCCATGGTGACCAGGTGGATGATGGGAGGGGGGGGGGAGGGTCTCCATGGTGACCAGGTGGATGATGGGAGGGGGGGGGGAGGGTCTCCATGGCGACCAGGTGGATGATGGGAGGGGGGGGGGAGGGTCTCCATGGCGACCAGGTGGATGATGGGAGGGGGGGGGGTCTCCATGGCGACCAGGTGGATGATGGGAGGGGGGGGGAGGGTCTCCATGGTGACCAGGTGGATGATGGGAGGGGGGGAGGGTCTCCATGGCGACCAGGTGGATGATGGGAGGGGGGACCAGGTGGATGGGTCTCCATGGTGACCAGGGGGATGATGGAGGGGGGGAAGGGTCTCCATGGTGACCAGGTGGATGATGGAGGGGGGGAGGGTCTCCATGGTGACCAGGTGGATGATGGAGGGGGGGAGGGTCTCCATGGTGACCAGGTGGATGATGGAGGGGGGGAGGGTCTCCATGGTGACCATGGATGATGATGGAGGGGGGGAGGGTCTCCATGGTGACCAGGTGGATGATGGGAGGGGGGGGGAGGGTCTCCATGGTGACCAGGTGGATGATGGAGGGGGGGAGGGTCTCCATGGTGACCAGGTGGATGATGGAGGGGGGGAGGGTCTCCATGGTGACCAGGTGGATGATGGGAGGGGGAGGGTCTCCATGGTGACCAGGTGGATGATGGAGGGGGGGAGGGTCTCCATGGTGACCAGGTGGATGATGGAGGGGGGGAGGGTCTCCATGGTGACCAGGTGGATGATGGAGGGGGGGAGGGTCTCCATGGTGACCAGGTGGATGATGGAGGGGGGGAGGGTCTCCATGGTGACCAGGTGGATGATGGAGGGGGGGAGGGTCTCCATGGTGACCAGGTGGATGATGGAGGGGGGGAGGGTCTCCATGGTGACCAGGTGGATGATGGAGGGGGGGAGGGTCTCCATGGTGACCAGGTGGATGATGGAGGGGGGGAGGGTCTCCATGGTGACCAGGTGGATGATGGGGGGGGGAGGGTCTCCATGGTGACCAGGTGGATGATGGGGGGGGGAGGGTCTCCATGGTGACCAGGTGGATGATGGAGGGGGGGAGGGTCTCCATGGTGACCAGGTGGATGATGGAGGGGGGGAGGGTCTCCATGGTGACCAGGTGGATGATGGAGGGGGATGATGGAGGGGGGAGGGTCTCCATGGTGACCAGGTGGATGATGGAGGGGGGGAGGGTCTCCATGGTGACCAGGTGGATGATGGAGGGGGGGAGGGTCTCCATGGTGACCAGGTGGATGATGGAGGGGGGGAGGGTCTCCATGGTGACCAGGTGGATGATGGAGGGGGGGGGGTCTCCATGGGGAGGGTCTCCATGGTGACCAGGTGGATGATGGGGGGGGGGGTCTCCATGGTGACCAGGTGGATGAGATGGGGGGGGGATCTCCATGGTGACCATGGATGGATGGGGGGGCATCTCCCATGGTGACCAGGGGGGGAGGGTCTCCATGGTGACCAGGGTGAGATGGGGGGGGGGCATCTCCATGGTGACCAGGTGGATGAGATGGGGGGGGGGCATCTCCATGGTGACCAGGTGGTGATGAGATGGGGGGGGCATCTCCATGGTGACCAGGTGGATGAGATGGGGGGGGGGGGCATCTCCATGGTGACCAGGTGGATGAGATGGGGGGGGCATCTCCATGGTGACCAGGTGGATGAGATGGGGGGGGGGGGTCTCCATGGTGACCAGGTGGATGAGATGGGGGGGGGGTCTCCATGGTGACCAGGTGGATGAGATGGGGGGGGGGTCTCCATGGTGACCAGGTGGATGAGATGGGGGGGGGGGTCTCCATGGTGACCAGGTGGATGAGATGGGGGGGGGGGGTCTCCATGGTGACCAGGTGGATGAGATGGGGGGGGGGGTCTCCATGGATGACCAGGTGGATGAGATGGGGGGGGGGGGTCTCCATGGTGACCAGGTGGATGAGATGGGGGGGGTCTCCATGGTGACCAGGTGGATGAGATGGGGGGGGGGTCTCCATGGTGACCAGGTGGATGACCAGGTGGATGAGATGGGGGGGGGGTCTCCATGGTGACCAGGTGGATGAGATGGGGGGGGGGGTCTCCATGGTGACCAGGTGGATGAGATGGGGGGGGGGGGGTCTCCATGGTGACCAGGTGGATGAGATGGGGGGGGGGGGGTCTCCATGGTGACCAGGTGGATGAGATGGGGGGGGTCTCCATGGATGACCAGGTGGATGAGATGGGGGGGGGGTCTCCATGGTGACCAGGTGGATGAGATGGGGGGGGGGTCTCCATGGTGACCAGGTGGATGAGATGGGGGGGGGGGGGGGTCTCCATGGTGACCAGGTGTGATGAGATGGGGGGGGGGTCTCCATGGTGACCAGGTGGATGAGATGGGGGGGGGGGGTCTCCATGGTGACCAGGTGGATGATGGGGGGGGGGGGGTCTCCATGGTGACCAGGTGGATGATGGGGGGGGGGTCCATGGTGACCAGGTGGATGATGGGGGGGGGGGGGTCTCCATGGTGACCAGGTGGATGATGGGGGGGGGGTCTCCATGGTGACCAGGTGGATGATGGGGGGGGGGTCTCCATGGTGACCAGGTGGATGGGGGGGGGGGTCTCCATGGTGACCAGGTGGATGATGGGGGGGGGGGGTCTCCATGGTGACCAGGTGGATGATGGGGGGGGGGTCTCCATGGTGACCAGGTGGATGATGGGGGGGGGGGGGTCTCCATGGTGACCAGGTGGATGATGGGGGGGGTCTCCATGGTGACCAGGTGGATGATGGGGGGGGTCTTCATGGTGACCAGGTGGATGATGGGGGGGGTCTCCATGGTGACCAGGTGGATGATGGGGGGGGTCTCCATGGTGACCAGGTGGACGATGGGGGGGGGGGGGGTCTCCATGGTGACCAGGTGGATGATGGGGGGGGGTCTCCATGGTGACCAGGTGGATGATGGGGGGGGTCAAATATATTTGCCAGCACACCATGGATCGTACAATTGCGTTCAAAAAAGTTTTATTGCAGAAAAATCACATTACAAAGGTGCAACGTTTCGGAATCACGCAGCACCCCTTCATCAGACATGTGATCACCTTTGTGATGTGACTTTTCTGCAATAAAACTTTTTTGAACGCAATTGTACGATCCATGGTGTGCTGGAGAATATGTTAGATTGTTTGAGGTCTCCAGGTCCTAACTGGTAATCATTGCAGCACCCACCATTCCTTTGAGCCATTTTGCCAGGAACATGTGCAATTGGAATATTGATCAGGTGTACAGAAGGGGTGTCTCCATGGAGACCAGGTGTACAGAAGGGGTGTCTCCATGGAGACCAGGTGTACAGAAGGGGTGTCTCCATGGAGACCAGGTGTACAGAAGGGGTGTCTCCATGGAGACCAGGTGTACAGAAGGGGTGTCTCCATGGAGACCAGGTGTACAGAAGGGGTGTCTCCATGGAGACCAGGTGTACAGAAGGGGTGTCTCCATGGAGACCAGGTGTACAGAAGGGGTGTCTCCATGGAGACCAGGTGTACAGAAGGGGTGTCTCCATGGAGACCAGGTGTACAGAAGGGGTGTCTCCATGGAGACCAGGTGTACAGAAGGGGTGTCTCCATGGAGACCGGGTGTACAGAAGGGGTGTCTCCATGGAGACCGGGTGTACAGAAGGGGTGTCTCCATGGAGACCAGGTGTACAGAAGGGGTAACCCCATGGTGACCAGGTATGGGGGGGGGTCTCCATGGTGACCAGGTGTATGGGGGGTCTCCATGGTGACCAGCTGACCTTCTACTGCCCAGTGTATGCCATGCCAGTCCCGCCCCTCCGGCCGGCCAGCCCCGCCCCTCCCCCTCGAGGGTTACCTTGATGCACCGCCACATTGCAGCCATGCCCGTCGCAGTAGACCAGCGGGTTTTCGGCCCAGCCCCTCTCGTCCGAGCACACGCAGCAGCCTCCGATCATCTCCTTCATACTAGTCGTCAGCTCCTCGTCCACTTCTTCGTACACCATCTACAGGACAGCGAACACAGGCAGCTGTTACTCTCCTGAGGCTCGGCTCCCCAGCGCCGGCCCAGCCTACACACACCCGCATTACGGGTACTGGAATCGCCTCATGTCCGCCTGGGTATGTGCGCCCGGACAGGCAGCCAGGGCAGGATCACAACGAGGAAAAAGCCCAGAGGGGGGAAGGTGACCAGGGCGCATGCGCGCCGATGTCGCCAGCGTCAGCCGCTAACCACAGCGCTCCCAGCGGCCGCCTCATTGGAATTGCAGCCAACTTCGTGCACGCAGTTTGAATGTGGACACGGAAGGGGGTGGGATGATTTGGAGTGGGCGTGGGAACGTGTAAAGGGAGGGGAAGGCGGGTTTACCAGTGACGGCTGGGATGTTGTTTTTCCCGCCCTTCTCCGCCTCAGTTTGGTTGGGGCCGCGCGAGGCACGCATGGTGCACGTGCTGGGAGGGCTGTGTGTGAGGAGAGCTGAGGGGAGGACAATTCACAGCAATGGAGTAAAGCATTCCTTACCTCACTACTGTGTATAATCACTGCATTAACCATTACATCTCCCACGGCCTGCCTGGAAACCATTATATGGCCTTATTTGTTTTAATAAAAACGCCTCATATATATATATAAATTGTATTTTAAAATACAGGAACTGATTTAAAAGTAAAAAAACATTCTCAGCTACACGTTGTCCTCCTTATATTACCCCCCAGAGGGCCCATATATACTTCTATGTTTTTTTTTTGTTGTAGTGTTAGGCATGTGTGTTTTCATGCGTCAGCCATTACATCAGGATGCCTTCATACTAGCTTTGGTCTCTAAAGAGTAATCCACATTCAGAATGCTTTTCAGACAGCATATCTCAGGCAGTAGGTAAGCATTGTATTGCCTCCTCACCGGCTGCTTGAACCCTGCACTAGCGCGCTGCATGTGTTTTCATTGCACGTGCTTGTGGAGTGCTTGCTGAATGGCCCTATTAACTTGAATGGGTTGTGCTCGGCAGCCATTACACTAAACAAAAGTAATAGTGGGTATAACTGCAATGCATTGCAGCCACGGCATGGTTGCGCATCCGCCCGCCACTGGGAACTGGTAAAAGTGATGCTCAACAACTAGGTTTTACTGTCCTTAAACCCCCCACTTGTGTGAATGAGCCCTTAACCCTTTTCGCTGCCAGGTCCATACATGATATGGACCTTACAGTGGTGGTTTTGGGCTCCATTTACACTTGTGCAACTCCAAAGTTGTGCGATTCCAATTGCAACTTAGGATGGGTGCGTCTTGGATGCAAATTTAGCTTTAAGGCTGGGTTCACACTGGTGCGAATTGGATGCAGGTTTCCCTCTCAATGGAGCCGGTTCACACAGACCGGGGGCGCCATGGGTTACACTGGAAAAAGGACCTGTGCATCTCTGGGTCAGTGTCACGTGCAAATTCGGACCTGAGTCACACCTGAATTGGTGTACAGGGACGCACCGAACCCCCTTCTGTGAGCCACAGCAAGTATGAACCCGCCCTGACCGTTGCATTGTCCCATTGATAACACTTGTATATCTGACTAGCCAACTCCTGCCTGTGAGGCCTCGTACACACGTCCGAGGAACTCGTAGTTTCAGACACATCGTTTTCCTCGTCGAATTCCTTGTTAGGCTTGTTGAGGAACTTGACAAGCTGTCTTTGCATACACACTGTCAAGACCAAATCTCCTCGTTCTTAAAGCGGATCTCCACCCTAAAGTGAAGATCCGCTGATCGGAACCCTCCCCCCCTCCGGCGTCACATTTGACACCTTTCAGGGGGGAGGGGGGTGCAGATACCTGTCTAAAGACTGTTATCTGCACCCACTTCCGGCCCGCAGTCTCGGGCAAAAGACGGGCTTTTCCCGTTGTGTGCTGGGAACACTCGGCTCCCAGCACACAGCGGGAGCCAATCGCCGGGCGCAGCGCGACTCGCGCATGCGCTGTAGGGAACCGGGCAGTGAAGCCGCAGCGCTTCACTTCCTGGTTCCCTCACCGTGGATGGAGGGGGGAGCAGCAGGGTGACGAGCGATCGCTCGTCCTCTGCTACGGACGCCGCTGGACTCCAGGACAGGTAAGTGTCCTAATATTAAAAGTCAGCAGCTGCAGTATTTGTTGCTGCTGGCTTTTAATATTTTTTTGAGGTGAACCATCCGCTTTAAACGCGGTGACTTCACCACATACTACGGCAGGGGAAGTTCAATTCCACTGGCACAACCCTTGGGGCTGCTTTTGCTAATCTCATGTTACTGCGTGTTCGGTTAAAGTTTGGTAAGAGACATTTTCACTTTTCAATCTGTTACAGCGTGACAAATGTGCTATTTCCATTACAAATACTACTTTTACCGAAGGTGCGCGTGTTTCTAAGCATACACACGCTCGGGTTTCTTATCAAAAAGCAGCCAGACGAGGAACACGACAAGCCCATTTGGACTCCCGTCAAGGAAAAACAGAACTTGCTCTCTTTTTTGCTTGTTGAGTTCCTCGACAGTTTCCTCGATGAAAAATGTACACACGACTGGTTTCCTCGGCAAAAAAGCTCTCCCACCAAGTTTCATGATGGATTCTGCCGAGGAAAACGGTTGTGTGTACGAGGCCTCAGGCGGCGTACACACGACCGAGGTTCTCGCTGGAAACCAGCGAGAACCTCGCTGGAAGCTGCATTCCAGCGAGGACCTCGGCCGTGTGTACACAGAGCGCTCGCCCCGCCCGTCGGGAATCCCGTCGAGCGAAAAGAGAGCACGCTCTCTTTTTGCTCGACGGCCCGCCTGGATGAATGGCTGGTTGCCATTCCCGACGGGCGGGTCGCCGATTTCGACGGCCGGCAGAGAACCTCGATGGGCGGAACGATGTGTTCTGCCCGTCGAGGTTCTCGTACGTGTGTACACGGCCTCAGATCGAAGCATTCAGGCAGCTGCCCTACCGTTGGTTTGCTTCCACACACCCCCCGCCATGTATCTGCGGGATCGGTATTGCAGGTGCCACCGGGTAGGGTGGAGGAAACACATTCACTCTCCTCTCCTTCTTGTTGCTGACCCAGGTGCCATGTGTAAAACATCACTTATGGGTCCCCCTGTCAGTTTACGTGACCAGTATGGCAGAGAAGGAATGTAGCGCCTAAAGAATATCTGACAGTTTTTATTGCTTTCTGCGTCCTCATTAGGGGGATTCGCCCTCTCTATTGTCTTGTTTACCATTAAAAAAAATCCCAAATTTCGTGTTGCCCCCAGAGAAGTAGTAGAAGGAAACTCTTATAATGGAGACACCAGTTCTGTGATCTGGGGTCCAAAGAAATTCCCTTAATTTGCACGGATTTCCCTTCACTTCCTGTTTGGCTATAGGACAGGAAGTGAAGGTAAATCTCCCCCATGGGACAAAGATGGACAGGAAGTGAAGGTAAATCTCCCCAATGGGACAAAGATGGACAGGAAATGAAGGTAAATCTCCCCAATTGGACAAAGATGGACAGGAAGTGAAGGTAAATCTCCCCAATGGGACAAAGATGGACAGGAAGTGAAGGTAAATCTCCCCAATGGGACAAAGATGGAAATATTAAACCATACAGAGGTTATTACAACCCCCCTTACTCTATCCAAAGTGAAAAGAAAAGTGTTGCCTATAGTTTTACTTTAAGACCCCTTCAGACTGAGGCACTTTACAGGCGCTATAGCTGTATTGTACTCTGACAGGCAACTCTGGTTGTGGACTTTTTTGGTCAAGAATTATTCACCTAGCTTCTTCAGATGAAAAGATTTTGAGTTGTAGAAGGCCGTCGGGGCCACCTACAGCTCAAATTTTATCCGGTTCATCAGAAACTGACTGAATTGTGATCAGTGTATGTCCTGCATTATGTGCTAAAGTGCATGGCACATGTAGTTTTCCACATTACAAATTACTGCTAAATGTAACATAACCTGGAAAGAATTCCCTGAACCCCCCCCCCCCCCCCATTCTTGCACCCCCCTGGTGCTGGTCTTCTGGCCTCATGTGCCAGAAGACCTATATACTAGGTCACACTGGGGAAAGCATTATTGTGCACATCTATAAATATGTGTAACAATGGAAACTAAGGGCAGCCACATTATACCACACTGTGAAGGGAGCTGTGCTGGTGCATTGCATTGTTTGACTTCCAGGTTTTTGTCAAAGCTCAATTAACCACTTCAATACCAGGCATGTTTACCCTCTTCCTGCCCAGGCCAATTTTCAGCTTTCAGCGCTGTCACTCTTTGGTCTTGCAACACTTTTCCGTATATGATTTTTTTTTATATAATTTTGTTCTCACAAGTAAAGCTTTCTTTTGATGGTTTTGATTACCACTGGGTTTTTTATTTTTTGTGCTACAAAAAAAAAAATTGTACTTTATTTTCTTTGTTTCTGTTATAAAATTGCACTGATGAGGCTGCACTGATGGGCACAAATGAGACGGCACTGATGGGCAGCACTAAAAAAAAAATCTTTGTTACTGTTATAAAATTGCACTGATGAGGCTGCACTGATTTGGTACTAATGAGACGGCACTGATGGGCAGCACTAATAGGCGGCACTGATGGTCACTGATAGGTGGCACTGATAGGCATCACTGATGAGGAGGCACTGACAGGCATTACAGGTGAGCACTGCTGGATATCACTGGTGGGCATCCCTGAAGGGCCTGCACTAATAATCAATGCGCTGATTATCAGAGCAGATCTGTCAAGCACTAACAGAGGAAAGCCGATAATCGACACTTCCTGGTTGTGGTGTGATCAGCTGTTATTGGACACAGCTGATCACATGGTAAAGAGCCTACATCATAGGCTCTTTACCAAGATCAGAGATGCAGCACACCGAACCAACGATCGCCGCACTGCAGTTGTGATTTTTCATCTGACAGTTTTTATTTCAAAAGCTAGCCACAGGTGGTTCATTTTTTTTGCCAATACGTTGTATTCTGACAGTGGGCCTCTCTGCTGTCAGAATACACTGATCAGCGGCTGCAGGCGCTGATCAACAAATGTTAAATCAAATTCTGTTAATCAGCGGCTGCAGCCACTCACTTGTGTATTCTGACAGCAGAGAGTCCCACTGTCATAATACAATGTCCTAGCGGGGTGACTCCTCAAACAAGGTGGCTGGAGAAATCTGCCAGTGTTTTTGGCTTAATGAAAAAAAAAATGACCTGTCTAGATTTAAATTAAAATGGTATTAAACCCAAAAGTAAAGTCTGGGGCGGGGGTGAGGGCCAGGAGGGATGTATGTGTGTGAGTGGTTATGGATGTCGAATGTGTGTGATGTGATGGGTTTTGTTTCTAATGCAGGGTCAATCCACTTGGTATTACTGTAATGTGTGTCAATTACTGCCGGAGTTGTAACGGCTATTGTGCCATGTGGAGATTGTACTGGTTGAAAATTAATAAACAAAGTTTGCAAAAAAAAAAAAAAAACAAAAGCAAAAATGTATTATATTGCAGATTATCAATCATTAGATATAGTGGCTGCCTTTGTTTTATTTTTTTGGTTTTAAAGAGCCTGAAAAACGTCTCCAGTGTGAAAGGGGTGTTAGGTTACAGCAAACTGTTTTTTTCCTTTTTGGCATAAAGATTTTACATTAAATAAAAAAAACGCTGATCATTTTAATCACCCCTGTCCGTGTTAAATGGTTTGTCTCATTGTTGTAAACTGATACATTCTGCTGGAGAGCTTGTTCTTTTAAAAAAACAGACTTCATGGCTGGATCACCAGATGGAAATAGAAGAAACAAAGCATAATAATGGAAACTAAGCTGTAATATAATAAATGTTTGCTTTTGGGTTTAATACCGCTTTAACTCTCCTGTATGCTGTAAAGTGATGAGATAATGTTCTGTATGTATGTGAATAGATACTCACTCTGTCCTGTATTTTGTATGAGATTCTAAGGGGATTCCATTGGCCTTCTTTTTCTAGCTCTGCGTGATCCGTAGGTGAAAGGAAGTTTTTTGGGGGCTTCCATTTTTTTTCACCAGCCAGCCTAAACAAGAGAGTAAAATCAGTTACTGCATGAACACCGCAGGAAAGGGCAGCAGTCCCCATTTAATTCCCCATTCTCACACGTGTGACTATGAGGGTTATTTACTAAAGGCAAATCTGTTTTTTTCCGTCGTTTACGTAACTCGTCGCGAATAGGGCTGTGCGTTAATTATGTTGCTAATGTTGTTAATTATGTATTTGCGGCGTACTATGGAGCATGCGCAGTGGGCTACGTTTACGGCCGGCGCATGCGCAGTTCGTTTGGCGCGGGGCGAGCTTAATTTAAATACAGCACGCCCACCTCCTTCCTACTTTGAATTACGCAGCCTTACGCCGGGCCATTTACGATACGCCGCCGCAAATTACAGAGCAAGTGCTTTGAGAATACAGCACTTGCCCGTAAAAAGTGCGGAGGTGTAGCGTAAATGGGATACGCTACGCACAAAATACGCAAAACTACGAGAATCTGGCCCATAGTTTGCACTTGTAATGCAAAGGGGATTTGCCTTTCATAAATAACCCCCTCTGTGTATGTAGCCCATTCGAACTTATGCAACACCCTTCTGTGCAACTTGGAAAAAGGTGCCGGCGCTTCCTTTGGTGGATTTTTGGCTCACAGACTTCAATGAGAACACATGAAAATGCAGAAACCAATCCTTACATGTTAGATGCATTGCAGCGCCATTCCTTTTGAAGCAATGCTTCTATGTCGCAGTACATTGCAATCAGTGGCGTAACTAGAGACTTCAGGGCCCCGGTGCAAGAAATCATGAAGCCCCCCCCCCCCCCCCCCACCTATGAAAATTCCGCCACTGATTGCAATGTTGAATTACAAAAAAAGGGCCAATTTGTGCCATGTCAGGGGGCATTGGCAACCCATTCATTTTAATAAGCTGGCTTAATGCAACACATGTGCACTTACAAAACAATGTAAATAGGTCCTGAGCAGTCAGATCCCTGCACCTAACACAGTGGGCCGACTCTCAGTGTCCTTAAGGGGTTGAAAAGGTACATTTTTTTCCCTAAATAGCTTCCTTTACCTTAGTGCAGTCCTCCTTCACTTACCTCATCCTTCCATTTTGCTTTTAAATGTCCTTATTTCTTCTGAGAAATCCTTACTTCCTGTTCTTCTGTCTGTAACTCCACGCAGTAATGCAAGGCTTTCTCCCTGTTGTGGAGAATGCCTCTTGAGGGGGGAGGGGGCGAGCAGGAAGGTCAGGACACTCTCTACTTTGCAGATAGAGAAAGAAGCTGTGTGCTAGTGGGCGTCTTGATACTCCTGCTCGCCCCTCCCCTCTCAAGAGGCTTTCTCCACACCAGAGAGAAAGTGTCGCATTACAGTGTGTAGTTACAGACAGAAGAACAGTAATTGAGGATTTCTCAGAAGAAATAAGGACATTTAAATGCAAAATGGAAGGATGAGGTAAGTGAAGGAGGACTGCACTAAGGTAAAGGAAGCTATTTAGAGCCCTTTCACACTGGAGCGTTTTTACAGCGTTTTAGCGTTAAAAATAGCGCTATTAAAACGCTCATAAAATGCTCTCCATGCATCTCAATGGACCCTTTCACACTGAGTCCTGCAAGCAGCATCTTTGGAGTAGCTATTGGGCACTGAAAAAAACAATCCAAAAACGCCCCTCTCAATTGAAATGAATTGAAAGCGCTGTGAAAACTCCTTACCCTTTCACACCGAGGCACTGCAAAAATACCCTAAAACGTCAGGGTCTTAGCGGTGCTTTACCAGCACATTGGGATTGCAGATGAGGCTTCGCTCCAATAACGCTCGAAAAATGCCCCAGTGTGAAAGGGGCCTTAGGGAAAAATGTATTTACCTTTACAACCCCTTTAGTACTCCTCTCTATTTAAGAAGAATTTTATGAATCTGATATGACATTGTGGATCCCAAAAATAATAATCCAGGGTTAAGACACATGACAATAGAGAGAGCTATAAAAATGAGAAAGAAAGTAACGTCTGTCCTTCATGCTACACAACAGGGACTGTGAGTAGTACAGAGAAGGGTTAACTGCCCCCCCCCCCCATCCTCTCTGGATCCGCCCACTTCCAGCAGCAGCAATCTTAAAAGGAGAGGCGGACTGCATGCGAGTCTCATGGAGCCTGGTAACCTCTCTCCCTGAACAGAACTACCTCATCTCCAGAAAGAGGACCAGCCTGGCAATCCTCCATAATGACAGTTCTATATTGGGGCTGCTGAGGATCCGCTATAGGCGATCCTGAGTTCTTTGATGAATATAATCACAGGTTATAGCATGGAGGAGATCCCCGTGCCTTTCGCATATACGATCATATAGAGGGATGATAGCAATAAGAACAATAAAAGTTTGTAAACAAAAAAGTTATAAAAGAAAAGAAAGAATAAAAATATAAAACGAAAACGTAACTGACGTATCAGGATGGATGTCACACCATTTCCTCAAACTCAACCTAAAACTGAACTCGTAGTTTTTCCTCCGGCCCGTGGCCACTCCCCTGACTTCTCCTTCAAGAAGATCAATAATACAACCATCAGTCTCTCCCCTCATGCCAAGGTACTAGGTGTAATCCTGGACTCTGACCTGTACTTTCAGCCCCAAATCTAATCGCTGTCCAAATCTTGTAGCCTTCACTTCCATAATCTCCAAAACACACCGGTTTGAACCGTTGAAACCAATAAGCAACTTATTTACTCTCTTGTTATCTCTCGCCTTGACTATTGTAACTCCCTCTTCATTGGCCTACCTCTCCGCAAGCTATCCCCTCCTCAGTCTATTATGAATGCTGTTGCCAGTCTCATCCACCTTACCAACCGTTAAGTGTCTGCCACCCCTTTTTGCCAATTCCTCCACTGGCTTTACATTGCCCAACAAACAAAATTCAAAACATTAACAATACCATTTACAACTCTGCCCTGAGCTACATCACCAATCTTGTCTCCAAATATCACCCAAACGGTCCTCTATGCGCTTCCCAAGACCTCCTGCTCTCTAGCTCCCTTGTCTCCTTCTCCCATGCTCGCTTCCAGGACTTCTCCAGAGTCTCTCCCATCCTCTGGAACTCACTACCTCAATCTGTCTGGTTATCTCCTACTCTGTCCACTTTTAGGCAATCCCTGAAAACTCATCTCTTCAGGGAGGCCTATCCTGTCTTCAGCTAATAACCAAATCTTATATTTCCTTCATAGTTACTACCTTGTGTTTCACCAGCCCCTCCCTATTAGATTGTAAACTCGCAGGAACAGGGCCCTCTTATATCGAATTGTATTGTTGCTGTATTATCTCACTTTATATTGTAAAGCTCTGTGCAAACTGTGGATGCTATATAAATCCTGTATTATAAACATAATAATTTTAAACATTTTAAGAGACACATTAAACATTAAACAACATAAAACATTTTAGAGCCCCCCTATGCACACTTTGGTGCCTGCGATTTCCCTACACGTGTTATGTATCATCACACAAACTGTAGTGAAAGCAATCATTCTAGCATCAGAAACCTGCATAACACTAAACTAATGCATTGCCTATGAAAAAATATAGGGTACTGAAGTTTTTCACTGCTTCATGGCTGCACACATGCAAAGCCCCTACAGTCCTCAGTTTAGTGTTGTGCAGGAGTGCCGGTGCTAGTGCTAGAATTATTGCACCTAGGGTGCAAAATAGTCTAACACCGGCCCCGCTTGTACCCATAGTATGGAGGAGACCTCTATACCTATAGAATGGAGGAGCGCCCTGTACCCAAAGTATGGAGGATCCCCCTGTGCATATAGTATAAAGTAGCTCCCTGTACCCATACTATGGAGGTGTTCCTGTTCCCATATTATGGAGGAATCGTCTATGCCCAAAATATGGAGGACCCCCCCCTGTGCATATAGTATGAAGTAGCTCCCTGTACCCATACTATGGAGGCGTCCCTGTTCCCCTATTATAGAGGAATCGACTGTACCCATTGTATGGAGTAGTCCCTGTACCCAAAGTATGAAGAAGATCCCCCTGTGCATATACCTGTAGTATGAAGGAGCTCCCTGTACCCAAAATGAAAGATCCCCTTGTGCATATAGTATGAAGCAGCTCCCTGTACCCATACTATGGAGGAGTCCCCTGTTCCCATATTATGAAAGAATCATCTGTACCCATTGTATGGAGGTGTCCCTGTACACAAAATGGATGATCCCCCTGTGCATATAGTATAAAGGAGCTTCCTGCTCCCATACTATGGAGGAACAATGGAGATATTGTCCAGCACACCATGGATCGACAAGGTAGCGTCCAAAACTGTTTTTTATTGCATGATCACATCACAGAGAAGTACAGCGTTTTGGAGTCATGCACGACCCCTTCGTCAAGCGTGTTTAATCAAATGCCTGGCGAAAGGGTCCTGCGTGACTCGAAACATTGCACTTCTCTGTGATGTGATCATGCAATTAAAAACTCGTTTTGGACCCTACCTTGTCGTTCCATGGTGTACTGGCAAATACCTCCATTGTGACTTTCCATACCAGTTTCCAGCTGGCCGTTGCTGCAGCACCTAAATCCTTAAGAGCGTATCCATCAACATGTGCAATGGGAATATGGAGTATGTCATACTATAGAGGAGTCCCCTGTTCCTATAGAATGGAGGAGCCCTCTGTACCCATATAATGAAGGAATCCTCTATACCAGGGGTCTCCAAACATTTTAAAGAAAGGACCGGTTTATTGTCCTTCAGACTTTAGGAGGGCTGGATTATGGCCAGCAGGAGAAGAAATTCTAGCATCAGTGGGAGTATACATCACCACATTTGGTATTGGGGGGGGGGGGGGGGAATAGTGCTCCACTGTTGGTATCCTAGGGAAGAATAGAGTCCTCATTATTTGTGTCCATATTTGCTTCATTTTTGGTGTCAGATGGCAAAATAGTGTATCGTATCAGTGGGAGGAATAGTGCCCCAAGGGCCGGGTAAAGGCAAGCAAAGGGCCACATCCAGCCCTCGGGCCACAGTTTGGAGACCACTGCTCTATACCTTTAAAATGGAGGAGCCCCCTGTACCTATATTATGGGGGAACCCCTTGTACCCATATTATCGAGGAGTCCTCTGTACCCATAGTATGGAGATACCCCTTGTACCTTTAATATGGAGAAATCCTCTAGAGTCTAGACCAATGGAACGGAGGAACTCCCGGTACTGTAGTATGGAGGAGTCCTCTGTGCCCATAGTATGGAGGAGCACCTTATAACCATGGTAAGATGGAGAGCCTTGTACCTATGGCACAGATGGGTCTCTGGCACTCCTGCTGCAATACAGGAAAGCCACCAAGGTGCTATGACCAATGTTGGAAGATGACTCCATGCTCCGCACACAACTTTTGTGGTTTTGTGTAATTGTGTGTGTTTTTCTCATGATGAATGGAGCTCACGGTCCAGTGCTTTGAATTAGTGCAATCTGAGGGGTTCTGTACCAAATAACATCAATTTAATGCAATGATCCTCGCTTCAAAGAGCTTGGCTCCACTGAAGTGAATGCATGAGGCCACAGATGTTGTGAATCCGACACAGAATGCCTTCTCATTGAGCCAAGCAACTAACGAGAGAGTGAGATTTCCCACTATATCTTCTTGGCTCATGCACACGGTATAAAATACACTTTTTTCAGATCCTCACTGCATGCGGTTTTAGGGCTTTTTCACACCAGTGACCATTTTATACTGTTGTGCACTTTGAAGCGGCGTTAATTTTTCGTTGCACTTTTTAATGTTTTCTAACTTCATTGAATGTTTATTCTTTACAGCACGTTTTAATGCAGGGTACTGTGTCGTAATACGCAGCACTGAAATAAAGTTGTGTAAATGCTACTTTTTGCAGTGGTGAGAACTGAACTCATAGGGGTTGATTTACTAAAAGCAAATTGCGTGTGCACTCTACCCCTAAGTTTAGTAAATGGGGTAAAGCTTCACTTTATAACGAATACCTAATCAGGTGCAAGGGGGAAAAAAAGCAGTATTTTTGCTTGCACATGATTGGAAGATGGAAGTCAGCAGACCTTTGCCTTATTTACTATGCTCTGGAGCAACTGCATTTGCAAAGTGCACACTTTATTTGCCTTTAATAAATCAACCCCTATAGTACTTAATTGCCTAGTCTATGGGTTGGGCAAAGCTGTCCAGCGTGTATGGTGTGAATGGACCCATTGGGACTGAATGCAGCAGTATTATATGCTATGGGCACATTCACACAGCTGCATTTTGGTCTGTGGCATTTAGCATGGTCTATATTCTATGCCAGGGGTGTCAAACTGGTGGCCCTCCGGCTGTTGCAAAACTACAAGTCCCATGAGGCATTGCAAGGCTAACAGTTACAAGCATGACTCCCGCAGGCAGAGGCATGATGGGACGTGTAGTTTCGGAACAGCTGGAGGGCCGCCAGTTTGACACCCCTGTTCTATGCAATACAGATGTAATGTTTTGGCCGTAGATGAAGCTAATCAATATAGAGAGCACCCTATTATTATCCTGTTTGTAGCAGTCCTGGTCCACATCCCCACAATAAACTGGCAGCCTATTTTCCTAAAGTGGAAATTCACTCTCCCAATTATCAATGATTATTTTTAGAGCTGTGCAAATTAACTTTTAATTGATCGATTAATCTTTAATTTTTTTGATCGATCAAAATCGTTTTGATCGATTAAAATTCTTTTGATTGGTACCTCTCCGTCGGCTTCTGGGCCTTCAGGGAATTCCGTTGGAGATCCGTTAATGTCACGGACACGGGTGGGGGTTGCTGTGTCCATCTGAAGGGCTCCTTTGCTGTGCCTTCATATCTGCATGCCGGCGGGACCTTACTATCTGCCACACACAAGGGCTGTTACACTTCCCTCTATCACTTCCCTCTATCAACCTGGGATTCTACAGCCATCCACTGGGAGTTGTGATAGTTCCCTTCATGGGACATCTACATGCCGACGGACTGATGTTAACCTCTCCTCATCTGGATTCAGCAGTGGCATCGTTGTACACATTTTTATACCAGTATCATACTTGACTACATGTTTTTATGACTGCTTTTGCTACCGTTTGGTATTACTCGCACCATTTTTACAGTTTATGTAGCTCCATCGATTTTATCTCCAGTGCAATATTTATTTTGTTACCTACTTGAAAACTATATAAAAGTTGTAATACTATTCCGATCGAGCGCTGCCTTTGTGTGTTTTTTGTATCCTGCTATCCATTTTTCCAGTGGTTGGAGCTGTACTGGGAATCGGCCTGCAAGGAGATCAGCTAAAAGTAGTTGGATCTGTATGTACGTTATAATTAATCGAAATTAGTCGATTAATCGATAAAAAAAAAAAAAACGATTAATCGAACACAAAAATTTTGATCAGTAACAGCCCTAATTATTTTGAATCCTCATGCTGCTAGCATTAGTAAATAGATAGGACAGTATATCCAAAAGCTCCTAAACTTAAGATTAGGAGCTGCCAGTGTAGGCTAGTGTACATAAAGCCTAAATATGTTGAGCTGTATACAAAGAACTGTGATGATTTTGTACTGGTTTGGCCTTGATACTCAATTTTTTTTCCCTCTCCCTTGTTTACCAAGTCTTTTCTTAAAGTGGTACTTCACTAGATGTGAAAATAGATAGGAAAGTATACCGTATTTACTTTTTTTTCTTGCCTAGGCAAAAGATGTCCTACATCCCAGGAGTCTTCAGGAGGCGAAAAAAAAGGGGGGGTTAGCTCCCGCATGTATGCTTAACCACTTAAGACCCGGACCAAAATGCAGGTAAATGACTTTGCCCCTTTTTGCGATTCGGCACTGCTTCGTTTTAACTGACAATTGCGCAGTCATGCGACGTGGCTCCCAAACAAAATTTGCGTCCTTTTCTTCCCACAAATAGAGCTTTCTTTTGGTGGTATTTGATCGCCTCTGCGATTTTAATTTTTTGCGATATAAACAAACATAGAGCGACATTTTTGAAAAAAAATCTATATTTTTTACTTTTTGTTATAAGAAAAATCAAATAAACTAAATTTTAGTCAATCATTTAGGCCAAAATTTATTTAGCCATATGTCTTTAGTAAAAAAAAATCGCAATAAAAAAAAATTAGCTACCTAGCGGGAACAGCGACACTAATACAGCGATCAGAAAAATGATTGCTTAGTGACGCTGGCAATAGGGAGTGAAAGGGTTAACTAGGGTGGTGATCAAGGGGTTAAAACTTTATTAGGGGGGGGGTACGGGGGCTACCCTGAACCTAACACTAACTGACTGTCACACTGCCTGTCACACTGACACTAAATACAGTAATCATACATGTATGATTACTGCATTCAGTGACACTGTGACAGGGAGGAGGGGCGATCGCAAGGGGTTAATGTGACTATGTGTAGTGTGTGTCAGTGTAGCGTTAGTGCAGACTTACTGTGCGATGTGATCTCTCCTCAGCGGTGGTTGAAAAAAAAGGGAGAGATCACATCGCTTCCTCCTTCCTGTGTTTACACAGGAGGAGAAAGTGCAGGCGGGGGAGCGCGCGGATTGGCTGGGAGCGATCCGGAGGGGGCGGACAAAAACGAATAGCCGCCCCCTCATCCCAGATCGCTCGGCCAGCTACAGGGACCGCCGTATGTACGGGGGGTCCGATCGGACCCCCGAACCCCCTCAAGGCACCAACGTATATACATGCGGTGGTCCTTAACCAGTTAAAGTGGAGTTCGCCCCCCCTCCAAAAAATAAAAGTCAGGATCTACACATACTGTAGCTGCTGACTTTTAATATTACGACACTTACCTGTCCTGGAATCCAGCGATGTCAGCACCCCAGTCAGCCTGTTCTCTATTGCACATGCACGAAGCGCGCTGTATTCTCTTACTGGCCCGGCAGTGGGGGAAGGAGGAGGGGGCCGAACCTCTGACGTACTACGCCGCGACAAGGTCTGTTAGAAGTGGGGACAGGGGGTATCTGTCAAAAATGAACAATGAAGACAGCCTTGCTGCTGGTACAACCCTCTCTCAGAACTGTCTAATTGTACAACACAATACACCGAGTAATGCAAGAATGAAATGTATGATCTATGTGACGTATTTACACACCTTATATATATATTTATTTTTTATTATTATTATCATTATTATTGCAATACAGATTAGTTAATGAAGAGGGGCTATACTTGCCTTGTTTGTTGCACCATAACAATTTTAATCCATAAAATAACAAGCAATAGTCCAATTAGATTTGAAAATGACAGTCACATGGCTAAAATAAAGTTTATTTTATAGCTTTGAATGTGCTATGTGTTGCGTTCTAGCTTTGTGAATGTGTTATGTGATGTGTTGTGTTCTAGCTTTGTGAATGTGTTATGTGTTGTGTTCTAGCTTTGTGAATGTGTTATGGTATGTGTTGTGTTGTGTTCTAGCTTTGTATGTGTGATGGTATGTGTTGTGTTGTGTTCTAGCTTTGTATGTGTGTTATGTGTTGTGTTCTAGCTTTGTACATGTGTTATGTTTTGTGTTCTAGCTTTGTACATGTGTTATGTTTTGTGTTCTAGCTTTGTACATGTGTAATGTGTTGTGTTCTATCTTTGTACACGTGTTATGTTTTGTGTTCTAGCTTTGTACATGTGTTATGTGTTGTGTTCTAGCTTTGTACATGTGTTATGTTTTGTGTTCTAGCTTTGTACGTGTGTTATGTGTTGTGTTCTAGCTTTGTACATGTGTTATGTGTTGTGTTCTATATTTGTATATATGTTATGTGTTGTGTTCTATATTTGTACATGTGTTATGTTTTGTGTTCTAGCTTTGTACGTGTGTTATGTGTTGTGTTCTAGCTTTGTACGTGTGGTATGTGTTGTGTT
Source organism: Rana kukunoris (assembly GCA_029574335.1). NCBI lineage: Eukaryota > Metazoa > Chordata > Amphibia > Anura > Ranidae > Rana > Rana kukunoris. The sequence continues at coordinate 47,913,603 of CM056053.1, read as the reverse complement.
CTATATTTGTACATGTGTTATGTTTTGTGTTCTAGCTTTGTACGTGTGTTATGTGTTGTGTTCTAGCTTTGTACATGTATTATGTTTTGTGTTCTAGCTTTGTACGTGTGTTATGTGTTGTGTTCTATATTTGTACATAAGTTATGTGTTGTGTTCTATATTTGTACATGTGTTATGTTTTGTGTTCTAGCTTTGTACATGGGTTATGTGTTGTGTTCTAGCTTTGTACGTGTGTTATGTGTTGTGTTCTAGCTTTGTACATGTGTTATGTTTTGTGTTCTAGCTTTGTACGTGTGTTATGTGTTGTGTTCTATATTTGTACATAAGTTATGTGTTGTGTTCTATATTTGTACATGTGTTATGTTTTGTGTTCTAGCTTTGTACATGGGTTATGTGTTGTGTTCTAGCTTTGTACGTGTGTTATGTGTTGTGTTCTAGCTTTGTACATGTGTTATGTGTTGTGTTCTAGCTTTGTACATGTGTTATGTGTTGTGTTCTATATTTGTACATGTGTTATGTTTTGTGTTCTAGCTTTGTACATGGGTTATGTGTTGTGTTCTAGCTTTGTACGTGTGTTATGTGTTGTGTTCTATATTTGTACATGTGTTATGTTTTGTGTTCCAGCTTTGTACTGTACGTGTGTTATGTTTTGTGTTCTAGCTTTGTACGTGTGTTATGTGTTGTGTTCTATATTTGTACATAAGTTATGTGTTGTGTTCTATATTTGTACATGTGTTATGTTTTGTGTTCTAGCTTTGTACATGGGTTATGTGTTGTGTTCTAGCTTTGTACGTGTGTTATGTGTTGTGTTCTAGCTTTGTACATGTGTTATGTGTTGTGTTCTAGCTTTGTACATGTGTTATGTGTTGTGTTCTAGCTTTGTACGTGTGTTATGTGTTGTGTTCTATATTTGTACATGTGTTATGTTTTGTGTTCTAGCTTTGTACTGTACGTGTGTTATGTGTTGTGTTCTATATTTGTACATATGTTATGTGTTGTGTTCTAGCTTTGTACATGTGTTATGTGTTGTGTTCTAGCGTTGTGAATGGGGCCTCACGAGTGTGTTTTCTATAAAGCACACAGCCATAGGATGTAGATAATGTCAGTTCAGACTCAGCACTCTGATCGCATGGTGCTATGATTGCCTGCTAATTAATTTAATAGACAGCATGCATGGTTTCATATTTTTGCCACTGAGCGGAAAGGTAGGGAGCACTCTTATTTTTAACAAGTGAACAGCAGATGAAAGACCCCTAGCCAGCCGTAATACATGATACCCCTCTGGAAAAAAAAATGCAGATTTTATAATCCCTGAGTGGACTTGTAAGTAATGTGAGCGCATAATCCTGGAGAGATTCTAAAAAGTCACTTTACCATTTTATGTTTTAAAACACACTTTTATCAGCAAAGTTTTCACTGACTCTCCAGGAAGACCCCCAAACATCCAGACCTTTTATACATGTACATTTTTATCTACGCCCACTTTTAATGTAGTTGGTTTGCATTGTGTAATGCTATCCGCCTGCTGCAAAAATCGAGTCAGGCCTCAATAACTCTAAATAATTTTTCATATTATACACTCAGGATTTTTTTATAAATTCTTTGAGCAATTGTTCTACCAGTTGTGTACACTACATCTTAGTGCTGATTCATATACATAGGAAGCATTATTATTTTTTAATTAAAATAAAGATATTTTATATATATATATATATATATATATATATATATATATATATATATAGATATATCTATATATCTATATATATATATATATATATATATATATATATATATATATATATATATTTTGTTCATAGATAGATCTATATATATATAGATAGATATATAGATATATAGATAGATATAGATAGATAGATATATTTAATTTTTATTTATTTATTCATCTAAATATATATATATATATTTGTATATATATTTTTTTTTTATTGCAGAAACTATATTTTTCAAATGATGGTAGGGATAATTATTTAAATGGCACTTACTACAGTGGGGAAAAAAAAGTGGTAAAAATGTCATGTTAAAGTGAAAAAAAAAGTCAAGCATGTTGTTGAACGTAGACTGTAGTATTTAGTGGCTTGAACTAATTTAACTGGAGATTCCACTGTGACATTTAGGAGCTGGAAATTTATTTTTTTGGGTTAAAAAGTCATATATGTTCTGGAGTTAGATCCACTGCAGATGTTCCTCTGAAGACATTTGCTCAGGCTGGAGGCCAGTGCACAGCTTTATACATCACAAGACACACACACAGCTAAATGGTTATTATTATTTTATTTTTTTTACTTTCTTAATGAGTATTGGAAATGTGTTTGTCTATATTTGATTCTTAATTCTCCAGGCTCCTCCCAGGGAATATGTTGGGAATATCTCTGGCAATTTCCCTTGAAGAAAGAATAGCATTGAGGGAACCCCTTCCATAGAGAGGGCTTGCTCATGCTGAGCCTTTGGGGAAAAAATCCTTGTATTGCCAAGACCCTAATGTGCTTGTTTTCCACTTGATGCACATGGAAAAAAATCATTAGGAAAACGGCATAGATTTTTTTTTTCCACGGACAGAACCTTCAATGGGGGGTGGGTAATATGGTTACATATTTTAACCTTTATTACAAAGTAACAAGGCATTTCTGCAATCTTAGCTAATGTGACCAATCCAAAAAAATAAATCTAAGCAATTTCAGCATCACATGGTCAGAGGAGTCCCTAATACACATCTATTTATTCAGTTATTGCACACAGTCTAATAATAAATACACATATAATTTCCAGCAGGATGGGAAGGACATAGAGGGATGTTACAAAATTATGTGACTTGCTGTCCCTCTTTCTGAATTCATAAACAATTCTCCTACAAATATAAAAAAAAAAATTTGGTCAATGGTGTTTTTTTCTGTTTCTAGCTCATCAACCCAATTTACAAACCAACTCCAGTGAATGCAATTGAGGTCTTTGTGTTTGTTTAAATAGGAGGGGGGAGGTCAGCAGCATTTCCAGGAGCCTCCTGTCCTAACATCTACAAATGGACTTTTTTTTTATATAGAATTTTGGCTTTCATCCAGCAGATTATTTCTACACATGTTCCCCCTACCATAGATAAATGATATGACTTCTATGGAAAAAAAAATGTTAATAGCCACTACTAGATGAATGGATTTTTAAATGCGCCACCTCCCTGCATCCTGCAGCAAAAAAAGCTGCAAAAATACACTGCATGTCCATTCCTATATTTAACTATGGAAAATGTATATTAAATAGGTTTTCCCTCTGGAGTCATATATTTTAAAGGCATCGATGTTTGCAAAGACTGAGAATATGAAGCTGGATGTTTGGGGAAGTCAGGAGACAATGCTGATCCTATTAGTGTATTTACAGGAGCACCATGGACACAATTAAGCTGATTTGCTAAACAAATGAAGATTCACTTGAATTATCCAATCATGTGAAAAGCAAATTCTTGTTTATTTATTTGATTTGCACAATATTTTTTTTGTGAGACCAATCACAGTTTCTTTAGTAAATCGGACTCTCTCTTTTCTTTTCTTTTTTTTCCTCTTTTCTATTTTTTTTCCTCTTCTCTCTCTCATTTATTTTCTCTCATTTTTATTCTCTCTATCTTTTTCTATTCTTTCTCTGCTTTTCTTTTTTATTCTCTTTGTCTATCTCTCTCTCTTTTTTGTTATTTTTTTGCTCTCTTTTTTCTAAAATGTTTCTCTCTCTTTTATATTGTCTCTCTTTTTTTATTTTCTTTCTCTCTTTCTTGAATAATTTTCCCTCTCCCATTTTTATCTCTTTCGCCTTCTCTTTTTTTACATTGTCACTCTTCTCTCTCCTTTAGTCTATTTTTCTCCTCTCTTATTTATTCTATCCCTCTATCTTTCTATTATTGTCTCTCTCTCACTTGTTTTCTCTTTCTCTCTCTCTCGCTCTCTATTTTTTTCTCTTTCTCTCTCTTTTAATCTCTTTTTCTCCTCTCTTATTTATTCTCTCTATCTTTCTATTATTGCCGCTCTCTTTTTTTTTCTTTCTCTCTATCCTTTTTAATCTCTCTTTCTCCTCTCTTATTTATTCTCTCTCTCTATCATTGTCTCTCTCTCTCTCTCTCTTTCTCTCTCTCTTGTTTTCTCTTTCTCTCTCTCTCTCGCTCTCTATTTTTTCTCTTTTAATCTCTCTTTCTCCTCTCGTATTTATTCTCTCTCTCTATCATTGTCTCTCTCTCTCTCTCTCTCTCTTGTTTTCTCTTTCTCTCTCTCTCTCTCTCTCTCGCTCTCTATTTTTTCTCTTTTAATCTCTTTTTCTCCTCTCTTATTTATTCTCTCTATCTTTCTATTATTACCGCTCTCTTTTCTCTCTCTCTCTCTCTCTCTCTCTCTCTCTCTCTCTTTTAATCTCCTTTCCCTCTCTTTTTCTCTTTCTCTATTATTTATTCTCTCTCTATCTTTCTCCCTCTTTTTATTTTGTATTCTCTCTCTTTTTTTATTCTCTCTCTCCCTCTCTTTATTTTTATTCTTTCTTCATTATTATTCTCTTTTTCCCATTTTTTTTAAATCTTTCTTTCATTTTCATTATTTGTTATTTTGTCTATTTTTATTTTCTCTCTCTCTTTCCTCGTTTTGTCTTTTTTTTTCCTATTCTCTCCCTCTATTTTATTCACATTCTCTATCTATCCCTCTCTCTATTTTATCCTCATTCTCTCCCTATCATGTACATAAATCCTGTAAATGTATTTTTCTCTGTCCAATAGTATACAGTCTATAGGTTTACATGAATAGCAATTCACTAGCAACAAAAATCAAAGACATCCTGGATTAGCTAGTTACAATTTGGAAATGCAGATCTGACAGGATATATTAAATTTATCTTCAATATCCAGCAATGCCGACCAGTTGCAACAAGTCAAAACATCCCAGCCAAGTGAAAAGCTCTCCTTCTCGCCAGACCATTTTAATGAACTTATTAGGACGTCTGAGATGTGAATATTACTGCAGTGAATGATACACAGACTGCCAGTCTTCTGACACAGGATAACATATTATAATACAAATATATAAATGATAATGTATATTTAAAGATCAGAGGACATAGCCCTGAGAGGAGCTTGCTAGGACCTCTTCTCTAGCAAAAATCTATAGCAGGTAACTGTAAATGCAGCAAAATCTATGCAATCTACTGACAACAAACCCCTTCTGCTTCTAAATCAAATCTCTATATCAGCTAAAATGTATGACCAAAGTAAGGTCTTAAACATTACTGTAATGAGATAAAGGGCATTCCCTTTATACCACACCACACACATCCTGAAATATGTTCATCGTATCGTGTTTCTGGAACCTGGTTTTTACATTAACCCTTAGCAACACATAAGTGGCCAATGCAAATTCCTGGATCTATTGTCAGGGGCTGTGTGAGCACCATGGAGGGCCCGAGCACTCATCCAGCTGGGGCCAGCCACTGGCTCCCACTAGAAGAAAGAAGCTTTCAATTGACAACGGTTATTGTGAAATGAGGGAAAAAAGGAAGCAAGGCTTCAAAACACACACCACCATTCTTCTGCTTCCTAGAAGAAACGATGCAGTACTGCAACATCTACAAGTCACAGAAGAATAGGGGAAAAGCAGCAGATAGAAGCCTAGATTTAGCGTGATATTCATAGAAAACACTGAATGAGTTCATCCCCAGCTAGAATTCAAGGCCTACCTGAACCCTTCTCCTGTCTGTTTATTGTTTATTACATGCATTTATAATACTATTGTTTGATCTAGGGCATGTGTGTTTCGTCAACATTTGTGGCTTTTGGGTGGCTAATATGGCAGGCTTTTTTTCTTGAATATGGTATGTAATATTTCAAATACCATCTCTTATCATCAAGGAAAACACAAAAGGAAAAAAATCAGGAAGAAAATTATCTAATGCGTGTCATTGTTGTAAAATGTTAAACTGTTATTGAAATATTATAGACGATGGAAGGCTAGTATTACAGATTTATTACTTCTTGAAGAACATGTGTGATCATGTGTATATATACAGTATATATATATATATATATATATATATATATATATATATATATATAAAATCACTCACAATTTCTACAAGAGAGAGCCATACTCTACCCCTCCCCCCACTCTCTCCTTTATTCCCACTCATTCTCCCCCACATTCTTCCTCTACCCCCCCCCCTCACTCCTTCTCTCACCCCTTCTCTCTCTCCCACCCCCTTTCTCTTTTTCTCTCTCTCTGCACCCTCTCTCTTTCTCATCCCCTATCTTTATCTGCCCTCTCTCTGTCTCTCCTCCTTTCTCTCCCTCCCTCCTCTCCCTCTGCCCCCCAACTTCTCCCTCTCTCTTCCCCTCCTTTTTTCTTCCTCCTCTCTGTTTCTCTTGCTTTCCCCCTCTCTCACTCTCCCCCATCTCTACATTTTTCTCCCTCCCTCTTCCTCTTCTCTTCCTCCCTGTCACGCTCCCTCTCCCCCGTCTCCACCTCCCTCCCCCTCTCTCTCTCTTCCTCTCCCTCCCTCCCTCACCCCCTCCCTTCCTCTCCCCCTCTCTCTCCCCTTCTCCACTTTCTTTCTCTTCCTCTCCCTCCCTCTTCCTCTCTCACTCCCTTCCTCTCCACCCTTCTCCCCCTCTCTCTCCCTTCCTCTCCCTCCCCTCTCTCTGTCTTATTCCCCCCCCTCTCTCTCACTCCCTCTCCCCCTCCCCCTCCCTTCCTCTCCACCCTTCTCCCCCTCTCCCTCCTTTCCTCTCCCCCTCTCTCTCCCCTTCTCCCCCTCTCTCTCCCTCCATCTCCCCCTCCCCCTTCATCCCCTTCCCCCATCTCTCTCCCTCCTTTCCTCTCCCCCCTTCTCTCCCCCTCTCTCTCCCCGTTCTCTCTCATCATCTCCCTCCCTCTTCCTCTCCCACCCCCATCCTCTCCACCCTTCTCCCTCTCGCTTCTCTTCCTCTCACTCCCCTCTCTCTCTTCTTCTCCCCTTCCCCCTCTCTCTCCCCCCTCTCCCCCTTCACCCTCTCTCTCTCACTCCCTCTCCCCCTTCCTTCCTCTCAACCCTTCTCCCCCTCTCCCTCCTTTCCTCTCCCCCTCTCTCTCCCCCTCCATCCTCTCCCCCATCTCTCTCCCTCCTTTCCTCTCCCCCTCTCATTCCCTCCCTCTCCCCCTTCTCCCCCCTCCCTCTCCCTCTTCATTCCCTTCCTCTCCCCCCCCCTTCATCCCCTCCCCCATCTCTCTCCCTCCTTCTCCATCTCTCTCTGCCTGTCCACCACCCCCCCAAACACACACATTCTCTCTTTTTTTCCTCTCTTATCTTACTCTCAGAGGGTCAGCAGTTCTATATTTTATATGTGTACATTAGTATATAATTTCCCACCTAACACAATCAACACACAGCATAGAGAAAATAAATATATGTCTATCTTTCCTACTAAGTGTACTTTTTCTGTAAGCTGTTAAAATATTGCTGGAATACTGATGCCATCCCATAACCTTACCTGCATGCTTGTATTCACGTACATGGAAGTGATGCTGATTATGATATAATGTCTGATGACCAGGTCACAGCAACGTGCCTCAATAATAATTAATTCAATTATCTCAAGCAGTGAATGAAAAAAATCCTTCCTGTACAGTGAGATCATTCACAGGCTGCTATTTCCAGGGTTTTGCAAGATCAGAACAGACTTTAGTTATTTCCACACAACAGGCTGAAAGATCCTGTGATATGGGAGCTTCTCAGGAATACGCTGAGCACCGTACAGACAGGACAGTGCAATTCATGAGATGATCATCCATTCATAATGTACACATTTACACAATGGCTCAGCCCTTTAAATTAAAATGTGTATTACTGGAGGGTGTGAATAAGTAAGCTCAGTATTTATTATAAGATTGCTATAGTGGTATTTTTTGTAGTAGTAGTAATCATATTATTAGTAATAGCAGTCATTATATTATTATACATTTTGTTAGTAGCAATCATATTATTATTAGTAATAGTAATAGTTACATTATTATTAATAGTAGTAATTATATTAGTAGTAGAATTTGTAGTAGTTACATTATTATTATTAGTAGTAGCGATGATGATATTATTATTTTTAGTAGCAGTAGTCTCATTATTAGTAATATAATTAGTTACATTATTTTTATTGTTGTCAATATTATTATTAGTAGTAATTATATTATTATTAATAATAGAAGAAAGTACATTATAATTATTAATGTATTAGTAGTAGTAGTGATGATGATGATGATGATGATGATATTATTATTATTAGTAATAGTAGTAGTTACATTCTTATTGTTATTATTAGTAGTAGTAGTAGTGATGATATTATTATTATTATTATTAGTAGTAGTAGTCTTAGGCCCCGTACAGACGAGTAAATCTGTCTGTTCAAATCGGTCGGACAGACAGATTTGAACAGATCTGTCTGCTGGAACGGTCTGGCAGACCGTTTCCAGCAGACAGATTTGATCGTGTGTACGCGGCCTAATAGTAATAGTACTAGTAATAGTACTAGTTCCATTATTTATATTGTTGTTGTTATTATTATTATTAGTAGTAGTAGTAATCATATTATTATTCTTAATAGAAGTATGTTCATTATAACTATTGGTATTATTTTTAGTAGTAGTAGTAATCATATTTTTATTAGTAAAATAAGTAGTTACATTATAATTATTGGTATTATTATTATTAGTAGTAGTAGTGATGATGATATTCATATTAGTAATAGAAGAAGTTACATTATTGTTAGTATTATTTTTAATATCATTAGTAGTAGTAGTAGTAGTAGTAGTGATGATATTATTATTTTTAGTAGTGGTAGTAATCATATTATTATTAGTAATATAAGTAGTTACATTAAAATCATTGGTATTATTATTATTAGTAGTAGTAGTAGTGATGATGATATTCTTATTTGTAATAGTAGTAGTTACATTATTGTTAGTATTATTTTTATTATTAGTAGTAGTGGTAGTGATGATATTATTATTAGTAGTAGTTACATTATTTGTATTGTTGTTATTATTATTATTATTGGTAGTAGTAGTAGTAGTAGTAGTCATGCTATTAGTAGTAGCAGTAGTAGTAGTAGTTGTATTATTTTTATTAGTAGTAATAGTGATGTTGTTATTATTATTAGTAGTAGTTACATTATTTTTATTGTTGTTATTATTATAAGTAGTAGTAATCATATTATTATTCATAATATAAGTAGTTACATTATAATTAATGGTACTATTAGTAGTAGTAGTTACATGATTATTATTATATTGTTTGTTATAAGATTCCAGCATTTTTGTGCTCTGTACTTTTTGACAGCCTGCATTCTGAACTTCACAATGGGGAATTTGTGACAACATCAATCAAATATAATGATAATAAATATATTTTAGGTTGTTTATTTTTTTCATCATGCATTTGTAATTTTATGTTACTCAGTTGAAATAAAAAGCAGCCTAAGCAGTAAGCAGTAAGCCCAGCTTGCCCTGACCTCTCCACATGTAGGGCAGCGTGGAGTAGATGGATCTTGTAGGAGAACAGTCTATTTAAAGTGTTCTGTTTTCCTATTTCTCCTTCCCACCTCGTCTTCTTTCTGTGCATGAAAACAGCCAAGATCGGCCAGGAACAATGGCAGTGCCCCGAGGAGAAGTAGGCCAGTACAAACTTGCTGCATTTCCTGGCTATATAACCCAGCCCCCCCTCTTCAGACCTCCCTCAGCTGCTTATAAATGCTCTCTCCGAAATGCTCTGCAAGCCTGAGGAACCTGATAGAGTTCCATTATACAGACTGCACCTTACCCCAGGCCATTGGCCCCTTCCCGAACATGCATGGATGGAAATGTGCTCAGGAGCTGCATTGCAGCTGCCAGCTCCTCTGCAGGTACATGGTAGGCCAGGAGCCATAAGAGCCTTTTTACACTGGTGTGCTTTAAAATGGGGTATTCTTTTTTCAAAAACGCATTTTGCATTTTTTAACGCGCTTTGAATGCATTTTTGGTGCGCTTTCTGATTAACTGACTCACAGTACCTGTGAAACATGGACATATGAGTAAAAAACTCACCAAAAACATGCACTTTTAATGTGCTTTTAAATCGCTTACACACTGGGGTGGTGCGCTTGCAGGACCGAAAAAAAAAGTCCTACAAGCAGCCTCATTGGGGCGGTGCGGGAACGGTGCCTACATTGCTCCTAAACAGCCCTTTCCTTCGATCTCTCTCTCCTTCTCCTTCCCTGACAGAACGGGGATCTGTCTGTTTACATTGACAGATCCCCCCTGTTCTGGCTCTCTGATGAGGGATCATGGTTCGCCAGTGGACATCGCGGCCGCCGGTCACGCGCATTGGCTCCGGCGCCGCGGGCGCGCGTGCACCCCCTATAGCTCTTAAAGCGGCAAGCGTACACCTACGGCAGTTTGTGCATCCGTGCCAATCTACCGCAGTATAATGATGGTGGCTGGTCGGCAAGGGGTTAAGGAACAAAGTGGCTTCACCTCTCAGCGTGCTAATTGAACAGCAAAGGTGCCGCAAAACAATGGGGCTTATTTACTAAATACACAGAAAATGTTCACTGTATAGTAAATTTTAAAGGGGTTGTAAAGGTACCATTTTTTTCCCTACATAGCTTCCTTTACCTTAGTGCAGTCCTCCTTCACTTACCTCATCCTTCCATTTTGCTTTTAAATGTCCTTTGTTCTGAGAAATCCTCACTTCCTGTTCTGTCTGTAACTCCACACCGTAATGCAAGGCTTTCTCCCTGGTGTGGAGTGTCGTGCTCGCCCCCTCCCTTGGACCACAGGAGAGTGAGGACACTCTCTACGTTGCAGATAGAAAAAGGAGCTGTGTGACTACAGGACTCTCCCGTAGTCCAAGGGAGGGGGCGAGCACAACATTCCACACCAGGGAGAAAGCCTTGCATTACTGTGTGGAGTTACAGACTGAAGAACAGGAAGTGAGGATTTCTCAGAAGAAATAAGGATATTTAAAAGAAAAATGGAAGAATGAGGTAAGTGAAGGAGGACTGCACTAAGGTAAAGGAAGATATTTATGAAAAATAAATTGTACCTTTACAACCCCTTTAATTTGGCTTAGCTGTGTTTACTTTAATCATCCAATCATGTGGGAGCAAAAAACCCTGCATTTTCAATATCCATTTTTTTTTTATGATTGGTTATTCAATTGTAAACACTGTTTCACCGTATTTACTAAAGCTGCCCGTTTTGGAGATATTTACTTTGTACTTTGATTAGCATGCACATGCGCTATGAAGAAACAGCCCCCCGAGTGCTCTCTTCACAAGCAAATGCCGTGACAGGGGATATCTCCTACTAAACCGTGCAAGTTTAGGAGATATCCGGGGTAGCTACGGGTAAGCCTTAAAGGACTTGTAAAGGAAACATTTTTTTTGGCTAAAATTAATGTCTGCAAGGTAGACAGACAGAATAGTGTAATGATTCTGTTAAAAAACAAGTAAATACCTATTAAATTCCTTCATTTATATCACCTCCGGCGTTCTAGTTTCTGTTCTCTCATTCACTTCCTGGTTTGCGGCGCTCGTTCATGTAAGAACTACATTTCCCAGTATGAATTGTGGCACGCCCAGAGAGGGTGGGCACGTTACTGACCACTGCAGTAAAGCCTTCCTTCACGGTGGTCAGTAAAATCAGACAAGCAGGAAGTGAACAGAACAGAGAAGAAATAGAGCAACTTCTGAGCAAAAACGAACAATGAGGAAGTGAAAAGAGGAATGTCTGCAGGTAAAGGATGCTTATTATGAAAAAAAATAAAAAATCCTTTACAACCCCTTTAAATAGACTTACCTGTAGTTAAAAGTGGATTGTAAGGGTTTACAACCACTTTAAGACACTAATAAAATACATGCAACAGTAAATGCAAAATTTGCACAGGATGATAGGACTTTCTTCATGCAAGGAAAAGCTCTAGATTCCCCAAAATTGTGTGCACCCCTAAGAGTCGGTGCACACTACAGCGGCACGACTCCGGGGGCGGCTCTGCAAGTCGTCCTGAGGACGACTCCAGAGGCGATTTGCAAGACGACTTCTGTATAGAAGTCAATGCAAGTCGCCGCGATCCGCCCCCGAAGTCGTACAGGGAGTATTTTTCTAAGTCGGAAGGGACTTGTGTCGCTCCTATTAGAACGCTCCCGTTACATTGCATGGGAAGCGAAAACGTCAGACGGCTGAGCCGCCTGACGCGTTGCCCCAGTGTGAACCGACTCTAAGGGTCTTCATCTGGGGGTTCGCAAGAGCAAAAGATTGAACAACTGTCTTAAAATATAAACAGTGATAAATGTCATAAACACGTATAATTGCGCATAAAAAAAATGTTTATAGGAAAATGTATCAAGTAAGGCAACTTACTACATATAATATATAGCACTATACACATCGGGACAGTCTGATCACTGCTTTGTGCATTAATAAATAAACTTTCTGTTTTTCTTTATGACCTCATGGACTCAGTCTCTATAAGTGCCTTGTAAAAACCAGTGAAGCAAGGCTGTGGAGTGGGAGGAGAGCACTTTCTCAATAAAAGTCATTGATCAGCTCCTTTAAAGTGTGTAAAACCCAAAACTTTTTATTGTTTTGGATAGAATGAGAAAAGGTTAAGACCCCTGTTATTTTTATTTTATTTTTTTATTTTTTATGTGTCGCATCAAATAGATTTCTCTTCACTTCCTGTCCCATGGACAGATTAAGAAAATAAGAGGAAATATCTGCAACACAAAGGTATGTCAATACCCTCTTTGACAGCTGGCAGTAGAATAGGTTTACCCATTAAAAGGTTTTTCCTTGCATCCTTTTCCTGTGGAAACTCAAAAATGTTGAATTTCACATCACTCTCTGTACAGGAGACAAAGTCACAAGGACCAAGGACCAATAGTGAGGGTGAATCTTGGGACACAGACAGCAATGAACAGCTACATTCAGGGCCGTCTTAATAGCATCATGGGCCCCTGGCAAAGTAATGCTCTGGGGGCCCCTACAATGATGACAGTGCAGGTAAACAGACATCAAGTAGGTAGGAGGCAGACTGCCTCCCCTGTGTATCTATCACTCTCAGTGCCATCATGGGGCCCCCAATTTCAGGGCAGCGTGGGCTCAAGGGCCAGCTGCTTTGGAGACATTTCAGGGGCCCCCCATGCAGCTGGGGCCCCTGGGCAGTGCCCAGGTGTGCCCTCTCATTAAGACAGCCCTGGCTACATTCAATCCAGTGCAGAAAAATGTGTGGCCAATTGTGGTGTTTGCAAAGCACTAGCCAGCACTCAGTCAATAACTTGCATTAAAAATATAAGTTTTAAAGTAGAAGTACGGCCAAATCTTTTTTTTGGCCATACTTCTCCTGTGGGCTACAGGAGTACTTATAAAACTAGTACACACGGGCCGAATGTTTTGGATTGTTAGTACAACAGCTCCGAACAGCAGCAGACCATTTTTTTCGTTCAAGCCCACTGTCAGCTGACATCACAGAGCGCGTCCAGGCTCTGCAGTGATCCTGAAAATAATGTTGGGATCCACCCAGATACCTGACTGGCGGTTGGCTCAGCCTCTCAGTGGTGCACTGAAAGCTTGAGCCAGCCGCTCCCGCCCCCTACACAGCCCAGCACTCAAGTCAAAGTTGGAGGGGCAGAGCAGTCGCGATGCGCCGTCCTCACTGGTCCCTGTTGTGTTCTGGGAGTCGAGTGTTTCCCAGAACACAGCAGGCGGGGGCGGGAAGTGAAGAACTACCCGCAGAATACCCGCAGGAGGACTCCCAGAAGTGGGTGCAAATACCTGTCTTAGACAGATATCTGCACCCCCCTCCCCCCTGAAAGGTGTCAAATGTGACACCGAAGGGGGGAGGGTTCCGATGAGAGGAAGTTCCACTTTAGGGTGGAGCTCCATGTGAACTAGGCCATATTTGCAAATGTATGCTACTGAAACCTCTGTTTTAATGCAAATTGCTGAAGGAAGTTGACTATTTCTGACAGGGGTGTCAGTCCTTCCCTACTCATTCCAAAATGACAGACACTTTAATTCTAGTACATAATGTATTTTATAGTGAATAATGTATATCTCTTGACAAGCATTCTTAGCACAATCTGTATATGGATGCAAAGTATATTTGGATTACTGTCTATGAACATTCCTCCCTGTCTTTCAGATTAGTGGTTTTCCTGTATGCATGCACATGTTTAATATTAAACCTAAACCCTAATCCTCCAAAATTCTGGCCTGGTCCATCCAACTACGCCCACAAAATACAATTGCTTATGATTACAGTTTAATCCAGAGGCAGATTTATTAGTTTACAAAAAAATGATTGAATGTATTTTTAATACAGCTACATCAATACTTCTTTATATCAACTTCCTCCAACTCATTGCACAGCAGGAATCCGACTAGAAGAGGGAGGAGCGGGACAATAAGCCTGTCAGGGTCTACTGCATTGCACAATAAGCCTGGTACACACTAATAGTAATATATTATTTTTTTCGTTCAACCCAACGGGTGGACATCTCTGGTCAGAGCCGTTGTACTAACAGTCCAACGTTACTTCCAAACACCCCCCCCCCCCTGAGCTGTTGTATTCTGAAAGAAGGGTGGCCTTCCCACCAGAACACACCGGCAGGGCCGATCCGCCTTATAGGCTCACTATGCAAGCCGCTTAGGACCCCCCAAATTACCCCCCGTCTGGTGAGAAGTAATTTTTGGCCCCTCACCCCACTTTTTAACTCGCTGGCTGCATGGGAGAAGAGGTAAGAAGTCAGCACCCCCCGCCTCTCAACTCAACTATAATCAGTCAGTCCTCTGCTACTCAACTCTAATCTTTAATGTGACATGCCACTGTCAGCCGCCCCCCCCCCCCCCCCCCCCGCTTCTCAACTTTAATGTGACATGTCATTTTGCTTAGGGCCCCAGGGAGGTCAGGATCGGCACTGCACAACGGTCAGCGTTGGGAGCAGGTCGGGTGCTGGTTTTCCAGCATGCTCGTCCGACTGAAGCTGATCAAACAGCCAGCTTCTGGCAAATCTGATTGCATCGATTCTGCCCACAATTCAAGAATCGCAGTAAGACACTGAACAGGTTTGCGATGCCATCATTTCTTAATGGCACCCCAAACGCAGTGCGATTTTTCCACGATTGACGATGCATATCAGGAATATGAATTGGGGTACCAAATGCTTTAACCACTTCTCCACCGGCCTATTCTGGCACTTCTCTCCTTCATGTAAAAAATCATAATTGTTTTGCTAGAAAATTAATCAAAACCCCCAAACATTATATATATTTTTTTAGCAGACACTCTCAGGAACAAAATGGCGGTCATTGCAACTTTTATCTCGCACGGTATTTGCACATGATTAAAAAATAACAAAACAATAAAGTTAGCCCAATTTTTTTGGATAATGTGAAAGATGATGTTACGCAGAGTAAATAGATAACTAACATGTCACGCTTTAAAATTGTGAACACTCATGGAATGGCACCAAACTTTGGTACTTAAAAATATCCATAGGCGACGATTAAAATTTTTGTACACATTACTATTTTCGAGTTACAGAGGAGGACTAGTGCTAGAATTGTTGTACACGCTCTAATGCACGAGGCGATTTTCACTTTTTTTCCTATTACAAGGAATGTAAACATCCCTTGTAATAGGAATCATTGTGACAGGTCCTCTTTTTGGAGAGATGTGGGGTCAATAAGACCCCACATCTCTCCTCCAGGCTTAAAAGCATAAGATCAGGAAAAAAAATTCACCGATCTCATGCCGACAGCCACGATTGCGGCTTTGTTTACTTCCTGGTACTCGGGCGTGACATCGCGCCTGGGCCTCCGATGGTCATAGGGATGACTGGTGACCATCTGGTCACTGAAAATCTCTATCGTCGTGAGCCGGCGCCGGCCGATTCGTTCTCTGGGCCCCCAAAGGGCACGGGAGAGCGCGGAGAGGCACCAGATGACGGCGGGAGGGGACGTCCCCCCCTCCCGCCGCCTATAAGAACGATCAAGCGGCGGAACTGCCTCTATGATCATTCTTATCGTGTACAAAATCGCCGGCAGAAAACAGTGATATCTGAATGATGCCTGTAGCTGCACTGATCATTCAGATATCACCGTACAAATTCGAGGACGTCATAAGGAGAACGGTGGAGAAGTGGTTAAACTGTATCTGAGCACCAAAAGCTGAAGACAATTTAATTAATTTTTATTATTCAAAGAAACTCACCTATCCATCCATATCTCCATGCTTTATTTTATTTAGAACCCCCCCCCCCTTTAGCATTTTTAGCTGTGGCAATCTTGAGTAAGGATAGATGATTCACGGAGCATTTACTTTCTGGAACCCAACTACCCTTAACTCGAGCATGCAGGCAGGAGGGTGTGCTTAGGTGAAAAAGCCCCACCAGATGAAAGAAAGAAAAATGCTCATGGTAATTTCCTGGGATGTATGACATCATTGTGGCCTAGACCAGAAACCGGGAAGAAGCTGAAGAAATGTAAAAAAAAAAAAAAGTTCAAAACAACTATACTGTAAATAATATCATTGTTGCCAATTACCAGATTCAAATTTACTGACACAACACCCAAAACTTACTGGCATGGCCAAGTTTTTACTGGCATTTACAAGTTACAAAATTACAGGTTTTAAGTGCAAATTACAGTATTTAGGCTACAAACAATATGCCATTAGCAATATGATTTAAGGTAGATAATAAGGCAAAAAACATATTTCTTATTTTATTTATTTTTGATATAGTAAGTAGCTCAGGGACCAGCCTCAGGAGGGCAAGAAATTAGAATAGGCTGCATACACACATAAAATTGACACTCACAATGACACTGTCAGCAGTGTGTAGCAGCACAGATGATGATGACACCTCACCGACATGACATGTCCTCTCCTGAGCCACAGTGACAGTCTCTCCCCAAGCCACGTGGTCCCTTAAGTCCACTCCAGTATAAACAGCACTGATTGTCCTGATCTCAGCCTGCCTTGCTCCCATACCGCAGACCCGCACATGAGGCTTTGGTCGCTTTGCTTGGCTCCATTGCACCATGACATCACACGACATGCTCAAGCACCGCCTCCACCAGAGTTGCCCAATCACACTGTAGCAAGCACTCGGATGGTCACAGCCGGCTTCAGTTCAAGCTGAGCGTCACAGACATATTTTTCCTGGCAACCTTTAACTTTTACTGGCATTTACTAGCAGGAGAAAATTGCCTGTTTTTTTTACTAGCGGTTGGCAACACTGTATAATATACTTTCCTATCTGTTTAATAATATTAGCAGCATGAGAGCCGGTTCACACTGGGGCGCCTCGTCAGACGGCTGTCGCGTCCCATTCTATGCAATAGAACCGTTCTAATAGGAGCGACGCAAGTCGCTCCGACTTAGAAAAAGGTTCTTGTACGACTTCGGGGGCGGCTCGGGGGGATTTGCATTGACTTCTATACAGAAGTCATTTCGCTAATCGCCTCTGAAGTCGTCTTCAGGACACCTTGCCGAGTCACCCCCGAAGTCGTGCAGCCGCAGTGTGAACCGCCTCTTAGGATCTTATGTTGATTAAGAGAGTTAAGTTACGCTTTAATTTAGGTAAAGGACTTCCAATGCATGCATATATGGCATGTCTGGATAAGTATAAAAAGTGATATATAGAAAAAGCAGTAAATTAGAGACAGGGTGGTTAGGAAATATTTTACATTTTAATAGAAATATTTCAGTCTTGCTTATTATATGTATCCAAAAATCCATCATGAAAGTGCTCTTTGAATATCGCCAGCATTGTGTGGATACAACAGTTTGTATTGGGCCTATACATATGATCTGTGTCACAACAGATGACTCCAGAGATGACAGAAGCCATGGAGTAGAGAAGAACTGAAGCATATTTAACCACTTAAGGACCGCCGCACGACTATATACGTCGACAGAATGGCACGGCTGGGCACATGGACGTATATATACGTCCTCTTTAAGAGCCCAGCCATGGGTCGGAAGCACGCCGCCTGTGGTGCGCTCGCGACCCGGTCCAAAGCTCCGTGGCCGCGAACCCCGCGGACCCGATCACCGTGGGTGTCCCGCGATCGGGTCACAGAAGCTGAAGAATGGGGAGAGGTGTGTGTAAATAAACCTTCCCCGTTCTTCTCTGTGGCAGTGTCAGTGATCGTCTGTTCCCTGATATAGGGAACGACGATCACTGACGTCACACATCCAGGCCCACCCCCCTACAGTAAGAAACACATTAGGTCACACTTAACCCCTACAGCGCCCCCTAGTGGTTAACCCCTTCACTGCCAGTGTAATTTTCGCAGTAATCAGTGCATTTTTATAGCACTTTTCGCTGTGAAAATGACAATGGTCCCAAAAATGTGTCAAAAGTGTCCGATGTGTCCGCCATAATGTCGCAATCACAGAAAAAAACGCTGATCGCCGTCATTAGTAGTAAAAAAAAATTATTAATAAAAATGCCATAAAACTATCCCCTGTTTTGTAAACGCTATCAATTTTGCGCAAACCAATCGATAAACGCTTATTGTGATTTTTTTTACCAAAAATATGTAGAAGAATAAGTATCGGCCTAAACTGAGGAAAAAACATGTTTTTTTATATCTTTTTTGGGGGATATTTATTATAGCAAAAAGTAAAAAATATTGATTTTTATTCAAAATTGTCGCTCTATTTTTGTATATAGCGCAAAAAATAAAAACCGCAGAGGTGATCAAATACCACCCAAAGAAAGCTATATTTGTGGGAAGAAAAGGACGCCAATTTTGTTTGGGAGCCACGTCGCACGACCGTGCAATTGTCAATTAAAGCGAAGCAGTGCCAAATCGCAAAAAGGGGCAAGGTCCTTAACCTGCATAATGGTCCGGGTCTTAACCGGTTAAACGCCACATTAAAGAGAAAATTTGGAGATTGTGAATCAGCTTATATATAAAGTCAATGATTAAACTCTAATAAAAGCACGCTAAAACACTCTAATGTAATGTAATAAGTCATTTTTAATTTTTAACCTGTGAAAGCTTTTATAAAAAGAAACGGATGATCCTGCCATGGAGGGCCTTGTTTGGGCTCTCTCTATTTGGGGACAACACGCTGTCCCTGCCTCCTAATTTGCTCCTGCGTTGTCACCTCTCTGGTGCTGACTACAAGTGACCATTTTATCACACATTAGACAGGTATGGTTGGGTGTTGTCACCATCAGGAAGCCATCACTGAGAGTATAGGTGGACAGGACAAGGCTGCAGGAGATCAGCAGTGTTGAGATGCAATGATGTAAAACAATTATATAATTAAAAAAATTCAATTTGTTTGTCATACATGGTGCTATAATACATGAAATACCATTCAGTTAGGCTTAAAAATCTAACCTAAGGGTCCAATGTTTTGGTTTGTATTGCTAAAGCTGGCCATAGACAGTTCGAACCTGCTGAACTGGCCTAGATTCGAACCACGGATGGGTAGGCTGAATGTACCCAAGTTGATCGATCAATCAGCTTGGGTACAACTAGTCTGCCTGATTTTACATGCGATTACTGCTAGCGGCTACCCCACCAGGAGAACACAATACATAGCTCCCAACTGTCCCTGACTTCAGGAGACTGTCCCTGATTTGGAACAAAGTCCCTCTGTCCCTCTTTCCTCCTCATCTGTCCCTCATTTTGGACTTATCTATATAGGGTGTAACCTTGGTTTACGAGTAACCCGGTTAACAAGCTTTTTGAATAACGAGCAACTTATTTTTTTAAGTCCTGACTCGGTTTGCAAGTGTTGTCTTGCAATACTAGAATTCAAGCTAATGGGGAGGGCAGTACCGCATTTGGCCAGAGGCACGGGGGCGCCTGTGACACTCAGAACGGTCCGGAGCGGTTCGGAAATACTCCGTTCCAAGGGTTTCCGAGATCAGCTGAGCTGTCCCCGAGTATTTCCGAAACTCTTCGGCGCACCCCACCTCTGGCCACATGCGGTTTTGCATGCCATAGATGTCAATGCGGAATTAATTATGTTAGTTTTCCATTGACTTCTATGGGGAAACTTGCATGGACATGCGAGTGATTTGGATTACAAGCATTCTCCTGGAACAGATTATACTCATAATTTTAGGTTCCGCTGTAGTTTTATATAAACTGCAACTTTTGTAAATTCGTAGCTTTCAAAAAGTGTTTGCCAGTGTTAAACCTTTCATCCAATTTCTAAATCGCTGCATTTGCAGGCTTCGAAAGCCAGTATAAAGGAATAGTAGTGGTAAAAAAAGTATGTGTAACTAATCATTTTTTGTGTATAATTCTCCTTTAAGGGGGCGTGTCAAGGGGTGTGTCCTATGCCTGCATACTTTTCCTAATAAGTGCCCCTCGCTCCCATTTCAGAAAGTTGGGAGGTATGCACAATGGGGTTGATTTACTAAAGGAAAATTGACTGATAGATGCACTCTGCAAGAGAAGTTGCTCCAGAGCTTAGTAAGCGAGGTAAAGATTCACTTTGCAAAGAATACCCAATCACATGCAAGGAAATATAATATGCTTGCACATGATTGGATGATGGAAGTCAGCAGGGCTCCTGGTCATTTATTAGGATCTGGAGCAACTGCAAAGTGCACAGTTTATTTGCCTTTAGTAAATCAACCTCAATGACTCTGCGGGACGCATTCCCCCATCAACACTTATGCCCTGTACACACGATCAAGTCGTCTGATGAAAACGGACCGATGAATTTTTTCATCAGATATCCGATGAAGCTGACTTTCATCAGTCTTGCCTACACACCATCGGTTAAAAATCCGATCGTGTCCAACGCGGTGACGTAAAACACAACAAAGTCCTGAGACAAATGAAGTTCAATGCTTCCGAGCATGCGTCGACTTCTGAGCATGCGTGGATTTTTGACCGATGGATTTCCCCACAGACGATCGTTTTTTTTTTCTATCGGTTTTTAACCATAAGAAACATTTAAAACAGGTTCTATTTTTTTTTTCACCGATGTGAAAAAAACAATGGGGCCCCCACATGATCGGTTCGTCCGATGAAAGCGGTCCGTTTTCATCAGACAAACCGATCGTGTGTACAGGGCATGACTGTGTTAATGGGGGAATCAAGTGATTTGCAGGAAAGAAAATTGCTCCAGTCTATGGGCTCGTTCCAACGGAGTCCGCCTGCGTTCGCCAGCTCAGCGGGAGATCAGTCCGCAGATCTCTGCTGAGCCGTCGGACAACAAGCTCCTCTCTACTCACTGAGCGGGGAGGGGCTTGTGCAGCTGTCTCCTATGGAGCGATCTGATGAAAACGGACAGCATGTCCATTTTCATCAGATCTTACGCGATCTGATCCGCATGGACGGATGGGGACATATCCCCCATACGTTTGTTTTTAGCGGATCGGATCAGGTCCGATGTCAGTGGACATGTCTCCGCTGACATCCGACGCTCCATAGAGATGCATGGAGCGGTCGTTTAGGTCCGCCGTCAAAACTGACAGAGGGACCTGAACGGACTGAAGTGTGAACGAGGCCTATTTATTTGAGAGAACTTTTCTTTCACATATATACATTATAATTTGTTCAAAAAAATCAAAAACATCAAAACACTTGGTGCTGATGGGGAAATCCTTTCTGCAGTGCTATTGTGTTCTACTGGCAGAATACAATGATCAGTGTTGCCTGTTAAAGCCGGCGGCACTGATCATTTTGTAAAAACCTGATAGGTTGGTGATACATACATACATACAGCCCTCAAAATTTCCACTCGCCTGCTAGCATTTGGCGAGTGGATTTCAGCTGGGGGCGAGTGATGACAGGGCTGCATGACCAATCTCCCTCCAATCTGTGCCTACACTTAGAACCCTGATGCGATTGGCGGCCGAAGAGGAAAGGTGCATGCTCGGGAAAAGTAGTCTGGTGAGCCGCGCACAGACAGAGCAGTACACAGGTGCTCTCCTTACAATTCTCATTAAGCCATGGGACCTAACAGTATGACCTCTCTGAGCCTGCCCCCCTCCCCCCGACCAATGTAGCTGGAGAGCAGGAAGTAATGAGTGAGGTGGAGGATTGCAAAAATGACCACTACGGGTGTCCCAGGTAGGCAGTGCAGTGCTCACTGAAAGTTGCCCTGACATGAGAGCGACAGCCTTCCAGTTTGTGCAGTTTTATTCCCCTTGTGCTCTATGTAAGTGTCTTATGTCCTTACTTGAGCTTACAATGTTTGAATGGGCTGTTAGGTGGGGCAACTGGTAGCGAGTAACTCTTGAGGTCTGGCTAGTAGCTCAGGGCTTGAAATTTTGAGCCCTGCATACATATATATATATACAGTACAGACCAAAAGTTTGGACACACCTTTTCATTCCAAGAGTTTTCTTTATTTTCATGACTATGAAAATTGTAGATTCACACTGAATGCATCAAAACTATGAATTAACACATGTGGAATTATATACATAACAAAAAAGTGTGAAACAACTGAAAATATGTCATATTGTAGGTTCTTCAAAGTAGCCACCTTTTGCTTTGATTACTGCTTTACACACTCTTGGCAGTCTCTTGATAAGCTTCAAGAGGTAGTCCCCTGAAATGGTCTTCCAACAGTCTTGAAGGAGTTCCCAGAGATGCTCAGCACTTGTTGGCCCTTTATCCTTCACTCTGCGGTCCAGCTCACCCCAAACCATCTCGATTGGGTTCAGGTCCGGTGACTGTGGAGGCCAGGTCATCTGGCGCAACACCCCATCACTCTCCTTCTTGGTCAAATAGCCCTTACACAGCCTGGAGGTGTGTTTGGGGTCATTGTCCTGTTGAAAAATAAATGATGGTCCAACTAAACGCAAACCGGATGGAATAGCATGCCGCTGCAAGATGCTGTGGTAGCCATGCTGGTTCAGTATGCCTTCAATTTTGAATAAATCCCCAACAGTGTCACCAGCAAAGCACCCCCACACCATCACACCTCCTCCTCCATGCTTCACGGTGGGAACCAGGCATGTAGAGTCCATCCGTTCACCTTTTCTGCGTCGCACAAAGACACGGTGGTTGGAACCAAAGATCTCAAATTTGGACTCATCAGACCAAAGCACAGATTTCCACTGGTCTAATGTCCATTCCTTGTGTTCTTTAGCTCAAACAAGTCTCTCCTGCTTGTTGCCTTTCTTTAGCAGTGGTTTCCTAGCAGATATTCTACCATGAAGGCCGGATTCACACAGTCTCCTCTTATCAGTTGTTCTAGAGATGTGTCTGCTGCAAAAGGTGGCTACTTTGAAGAACCTAGAATATGACATATATTTTCAGTTGTTTCACACTTTTTTGTTATGTATATAATTCCACATGTGTTAATTCATAGTTTTGATGCCTTCAGTGTGACTCTACAATTTTCATAGTCATGAAAATAAAGAGAACTCTTGGAATGAGAAGGTGTGTGTCCAAACTTTTGGTCTGTACTGTATATATATATATATATATATATAATATATTTATGCGTATACTGATAAATGAATATTTCTTTGAGACTTCTAAATGAGGTGCCTAGACAAATGATGATTGCTGTCCTATCTGATTGAAAGGGGATATGCACCTTATGTTTATGGGTATCTTAAAATGTATGTAAACCCTAACAATTAATTACTCTTTATTTCATACCTTTTGACCTGTTAAGTATATTCTACAAAGCATTTTGGTATAGCTGTTGGATAAGTACAACACATAATTTGTTGATTCTTGCAAAAACCTAGTCCTGTGCACTCTGCAGTGTTATCGCCAACATTGTTACCAGCCCTGCCCCTTCCATCTTGCAACCTATGTTAAAAAAGATAAGAAGAGGGCGAGGTGTTATATATGACTAATACACTTCAGGAACCTAGGCTGCTCCTCCATAGATAAATACAGTGAGTGAGAATAAAGGCTCAGTGGCTAGTGATCAAGCATCTTGGGAACTAGCCATTGAGCCTCCTAACCTAGATGGACACCAGTGTCTCAATACCCTGCTGTTCCTAAACCACATTGAATTCAGATATTCCCATCTCATACAGTTTGAAGGCTCTGATGAAAGTGAAGTGTTGGAGCCCACAAAGCAAATTGGCTATTTTACCCCATGTTGCTCTGATATGTAATAATTTTGGACTCTACTACCATTGGCAAGGCACTCTCACTGCATTTTATGATTTTACACAGGGTACCGGATTTGGAGTTCTCTGAGGCCTCGTACACACGACCGAGGAACTCGTCGTAAATGAAACATCGTTTTCCTCGACGAGTTCCTTGTTAGGCTTGTTGAGAATCTTGACAAGCTTTCTTTGCGTACACACTGTCAAGACAAAATCTTGTCGTTCTCAAACGCGGTGACGTACAACACGTACGACGGCACTATAAAGGGGAAGTTCGTTTCCACTGGTGCCACCCTTGGGGCTGTATTTGCTAATCTCATGTTACTGCGTTTTAAGTAACAGTTTTGTGAGAGACGATTCGCACTTTTCAGTCTGTTAAAGCGTGACGAATGTGCTATCTCCATTACGAACGCTACTTTTACCGAAGGTGCGCTCCCGTCTCATACTTTATTCTGAGCATGCGTGGGTTTCTAAGCATACACACCAACGTGTTTCTCGTCGTAAACCAGCCCGACAAGAAACACGACGAGGAAATTGAGACTCCCAATGAGGAAAAAGGGAACTTGTTCTCTTTTTTTCTCGTCGAGTTCCACAACAGTTTTCTCGGCAAAAAACATACACATGACCGTTTTCTTCTGCAAAAAAGCTCTGCCACCAAGTTTCTTGATGGATTCTGTTGAGGAAAATGGTCGTGTGTATGAGGCCTGACTGTTGACAGTAGTCTAATCAGGGCCAGTAAGGTCTATGAAGTGGAATTTGGTACAGGCGTACAATAGTGAATGATCCTTCGCCTTATAACCTTATGCCTGGTACACATTACAAGTCTTTTTTCATTAAAAAAACTGACAGCTCCGGTCAGAGCCGCTGTACTAACCACCCAAATTTAGTACAGCAATCTCCCCTGCTGAGCTGTTGTGTTCTGACAGGGGGACGGCCCTTCCTGCCAGAAGACTCCGATCAGCGCTCTCTGCCATTGGCTGAGAGCGCTGATCGGGAGTTGGTTGGCGGCTGATTTTCCAGCGTGCTCGTCTGACAGAAGCTGGCCAAACCAACATACACACAGGCCGAATGTCGGATGGTCTTTGATGCACAGGCCAATGTCTCCTGACAATTGGCCTGTGTGTACTGGGCTTAACTTCACAAATCCAAACTGTCCTGCCAAACTGTGTCTGGTTTGTAAAACCTTCCAATACCAAAGACATAGCTGGGAGTGAGATAAAATCACTCCAAAATGTGGGGAAATCTCCACTTAGGGTCACCAAACACACACACACACATATCTATCTATCTATCTATCTATCTATCTATCTATCTATCTATCTATCTATCTATCTATCTATCTATCTATCTATCTATCTATCTATCTATCTATTTATCTATCTATCTATCTATCTATCTATCTATCTATCTATCTATCTATCTATATATATATATATATATATATATATATATATATATATATATATATAAAATATATATGTTTTTTTTTTTTTGAGCAGCACTGTACTAAATGGAAGCAGACAATTACAATTGGGATAAGGAATTTCAGAGGATATGAGAGCCCCCGGGAAAAGTCCTGGAGGTGAGCAAGGGTGGAGGTGACAAGGTAGCTAGAGAGTAGGCGGTCTTGGCAGGGGAGAAAAGAACGGTTTGGCTGGTATTTTGAGGCAAGTTTATTGATGTAGCTGGGGACAGACTTCTTCATGGCTTTGTAGGTTGTTGTTAGTATTTAGAATGTTATTCATTGGGTAAGAAGGAGGGATTGGCAGAGAAGGGTGGCAGACAATGAACAGTTGGTAAGGTGGATAAATCTGGTAGCAGCATTAAAGTGATTGTAAGGATTCATTTACACTTGCTTCGGCTTCAACACACATTAATGGCCAGTTTACACTTGCTTCAAAACAAGGCTTCGGGCATGCTAGTCAAAGCTCCTGACACCAAATAAAATGGTTAGCTTACAGACCTGTTTACACCTTGCTTTTGCTTTACTTTGGCTTTGCTTAAAAAATTATACCCCATGTAGCTTTAGTAGTGCCCACTGAAGCCACACCGAAACATCATTGAAGCCCCACCAAAGGCTCATCAAAGCCCCAATAAAGCCTCATCGAAGCACCAACCATTTTGTTTAGTGACAGGAGCCTTGACTAGCACACAAAGAGCTTTAACAAAGCATGTCCAAAGCCTTGTTTTGAAGCAAGTGTACACTAGACCTAAAGGTAAATGAAATAAAAAAGGGAAAAAACAAGTATGTGTATACTTACCTGCTACCTGGAATTGCACAGAGTGGCTGCAAACCTCCTTTTTTTGGGTCCCCCACTAGCGCTCATGGCCCCTCCCCTCTGTCAACTGCACCCGAGTCTCACTGCTGTGTCCATTGACAATCGTCGCTGGCTTTGATTGACAGCACTGGGAGCCAATAGTATGTGAAATGTGTAATACTAAGAAGTAATTTTATGATATATATATAATATATAAA
This sequence comes from Rana kukunoris, assembly GCA_029574335.1. Classification (NCBI taxonomy): domain Eukaryota; kingdom Metazoa; phylum Chordata; class Amphibia; order Anura; family Ranidae; genus Rana; species Rana kukunoris. Next base: position 47,887,021 of record CM056053.1, on the reverse strand, counting down.
TAGATAGATAGATAGATAGATAGATAGATAGATAGATAGATATACTATATGTATTATAAATACAGTGGCCCAGATTCATAGAGCAATTACGCCTGTCTAACTGGTGTTAGACAGGAGTAATTTCAAATTTTGCGCGCCGTATCACTAGTTTGAATCTAGTTCGATCCGAGAGGCTTACGTCTTCGTAAGCCTTCGGATCTACGCTGCGATATTTTTGCGGCCTCTGGGAGGAGTTTGCGTCGTTTTGATGCGTCGGGATATGCAAATGAGTTTTTACGGCGATCCACGAAGATACGAGCGGTCTTCGCAATCGCTTACGTCTATTTTTTTTTACATACTGTTAGACCAGCTTTTTGCTGGTCTAATGGTGCGTAGCCCATGTTAAATATGGCCGTCGTTCCCGCGTCGAATTTTTTTTTTTTACGTAAGTCGTTCGGGAATAGAAATGTCCGTAAACGACGCTACTCAAACAACGAATGACGTAAGAACGTGATTTCGCGCAATGCACGGCGGGAAATTTGCGAACGGAGCATGCGCAGTTCGATCGCCACGGGAACGCGCCTATTTTAAATGCTTCACGCCCCCTACTCGCGTAGATGGATTGCGACGGGAGAAATACACTACGCCGCCGTCGTTTACTGGACAAAATCTACCTGGATTCCACGTAGAGCCAGGTAAAAAACGGCGGCGTAGTGTATTTCTGATACGCTACGATAATCTAATTCTCTCTGAATCTGGGCCAGTATATCTATATGGTATATATTTCCAATGATTGCTAAAATAAGAAACCTCAATATACTGTGTTGAAATATACCTTACTTCTGCGGTATAGTTTAATAGAACAGTGATGGGCTATCACTATTGACAGGATCTATCTTCTGTAATTCTACAGAATTCACAGCTGACAACCAAAAAATTAACTTCACTGCAGATTGAGAACTTTGCTTTCTAACAGTCAATATGACAGGCGGTATTATTAGGAAACTGTTGTGTATTTTCAGCAATTATGCATATTGAGTTACTGTTGTAACCTTTGCCTGACTATAATGGTTACCAAGAGCATTACATTTTCACTTGTTTATCCATATCTTCATTATTGAAATCCATATACATATTTGCGGATGTATCCTCTAATTTTGCACAAGTATGTTACTAGTTTCCCAGCTTAAAGTGGACCTGAACTTAAAGCTTATGTAAAAAAAATGGATCCTGTTCCTTTATAGCATGTTACACAGAACAGTGCTTGTGCTGTGTAAGTTGGCCCCCTGTATCACCTGAAATCCTGCCCTCTCCTCCGTTAACTGACCACGGTATCATGGCTGCTGAGCCCTGCCACTGTGTTCAGTTTACGTGCCTCCGTCCTCCTCTCCCCGTCCTTTCCCACCTCCCCTCCCTGACTGCCAGTTGTGTCAGTGTCCGCCCCTTCCATCCTGCTGTAAAAATGATTGTCATCTTCCTATAATCCCCTGTGTTATATTAAACTATGTGCCCCACTGTATGTTATTTATTTAAAAATAATTCTGCTTCATACCTAATTTTAGAGCACTCTGTGCTCACATGACAACCCACAGCTCTCCTTTCAACTGACTCCTGACTCCAGACGGGTTATCTGGGTTACGAGATCGCCGCCCTGAAATTAGGTATGAAGCGGCATTTTTTTAAATAAATAACATACACTGGGCCACATACTTTATTATAACACAGGGGATTATAGGAAGAAACAAAATGGCTTTACAATCACTTTATAGAAACATAGAAACACACAAACATGTTAATTGTTCCTTAGCAGTACCCTGAAAAAAAGTATATTTCACCTTAAATTCCTCCTGAAAATAGTAGTGTACTTCCTGTGCCTTGAACCTCATAGCTGTATATCTACAGTGTGAGATCTAAGGCACTGCTGCCTCTGATTGCTAGTCTCTACAGATCTGGTGCTGTTACCACTGTGCTGCTCACTGTTCTCCTTGCTGAAGAGAAAACTGTACCTGGAGCCCTAAGTGCAAGAATTTCTCTGTTTCTTTTTGATTCTTTCTGTGGACCTGTACTTCTTCCAGCTTTCCTGCTGCACTTTTGATATTGCCCCACAAGTCAACAGGGAGACTGTTATGACATGACGAAGCAAAGAACTGCTTCTACCAAGATGGCTGCCTCCACACAGTACAAAACAAGACACTGGGGTTGATTTGCTAACACCGGAGAGTGCAAAATTGGGTGCAGCTCTGCATAGAAACCAATTAACTACTAACTTCAGCTTGTTCTATTAAACCTTGACAAAAACAAACAAACATGGAAGCTGATATATATACTCTCCAGTAAATCAACCAATTTTTTAGATAATTAATTTATTACAAACAAACATTTTGTTTGTACAGGGTGCACTCATGACATTAGTTTTGCAGGACATTCCCAATGTTCTAAGGAAGAAGGTATCGGTTGGTTCAAAAGAAACTGCCCAACATTCGGCTTGTGTGCACGTCAGCCGTTCTGGCAGAAGTTAACTGAACGACTTAATTCTGTCCAAGGAGCATGACCGAAAAAGGTCTGATAATCGGCATCCGATCAGTGCTCTCAGCCAATAGCTGAGGGCGCTCACCAGCGTGTTCTGTCAGGGCAATCCCCTTGTCAGAATAAGATAGCTCAGTGGGGAAATAGCTACATTAACAATGGATTGTTAGTACAGCGAGCTCCTCCTGAGGTCTTCAGTTATTTTTTGTTCAGCCTGCTGGGTTGAACGAAAAAAAAAAACGATACTGTGTACTAGTCTTAAGGGTGGCTCCTCAATCTATGGAGGAGCAATGGAGACACCCTTGAACAGCAGCAATGTCTGGGGAGGGTAATGTTAGATGGACTAGTAGATTTAGTTGGACTTTACATAAGTGACTAACAAATAATAGACTATATCCAGCTAACACTTTTTAAGCACATACAGAAAAAGTTTTTAACTAAATTTAACTAAATGAACAAATTTGTAAGCACACTTGTGAGTGTTAAATTGTTAGAAAATTGTTTTTGGACATTTGAGCGGACTTTACCGGTACCAGAAAGGAACACTATATCGTTTTCAAAAATTAATAGATTTATTTAATGTTACAAAATGAATAAAAATATATAGACTAAAACAAGAGAAAATCAAGCTCTTATTTGTATAACCACAAATACAGTATATAAAGTATGTTTATATTCCCTATTACTGCAAATAAGGTCAACGTTTCGCTGTCACTTCTTCAGGACCTATTTCCATTGATTGCAGGCAAAGGGATTATAGCAGAGAGAGCCCTCCCATGTGCGGAATGTGGTAAGCTACCCAGGCACAATCAGATCAGCTCGACACTCTGTAGACCAAGACGATCAAAAAATACCTAATTCCCCAATAATGCCAGCAGATTCACAGCATCACTATATCAGGGTGACCATTTTTTTCACAAAATATATGGAGCCGCCCTCCAATTGTTTCCTAATTCAAATGATTCAGGACGAGGGTCAGTGATTGATTGGACTGTATAAAAAGCTTCCAGATGACAAACATAAGATTAGCTAGGACCAAAAAACTGGCATGAAATAGCATCCAATGATCTGCATTAGTAGGCAATTAATATCGTCGGTGCTAATGGTGACTACATGTATAGATCTGTTCCTGAGTGTCCTGGATAAACATGCCACCAATCATGCCAGTTTTTTTGGTCCTAGATGATCTTCTGTTTGTCATCTGGAAGCTTTCTATACAGTCCAATCAATCACTGATCCTTGTCCTGAATCATTTTAATTAGGCCAATAGGAGGGCGACTCCATATATTTTGTGAAAAAAAATGGTCACCCTGATGTAGTGAGGCTATGGATCTGCTGGCATTATTGGTTAATCAGGTATTTTTTGATAGTCTTGATCTAGGGAGTGTCGCGCTTATCTGATTGTGCCTGGGTAGGGTACGGCATCCCGCACATGGGAGGGCTCTCTCTGCTATAACCCCTCTGCCTGCGGTCAATGGAAATAGGTCCTGAAAAAGCGACAGCGAAACGTTGACCTTATTTGACTCAGCAGTAGTAGGGAATATATACATACTTTATATACTGTATCTGTGGTTATACAAATGAGAGCTTGATTTTCTCTTGTTTTATTCTATATATTTTTTTTATTCATTTTGTAACATTAAATAAATCTATTGATTTTTGTAAAACTATATAGTGTTCCTTTCTGGTACCGGTAAAGTCTGCTCAAGTATCCAAAAACTATTTTCTAACAGTTTTTATTGGATCTGGTACCCCCTTAGCTATCTTTCTTTAAACATATCAGTGTTAAATTGTTTATTTTAATCATCTAACTGCCACTTTTGCTGCACAGCTTGGTCTGTTAACCATCATCGTCTTTTTGGTCTTTTTTTTATTTTTATTTTTTTAGCAAAAAAAGAAAACCAGCAATAATTAAAGGGGTTGTAAAGACAAAAATATTTTCCTCTTAAATTAAAGTCTGACAGTAGCTGATAAAGTAAAAAGTAATGTTTTGCATTATAACTAGTTTGATACCAGTTGAAATCGAGCTGTTTTATTCACCTCTGTCACTCCTGAATCGTTATTCTCACTGACTTCCTGGTTTGCGGTGCGCATTCATTCTTGCTACATCACGGCCTCTTGGGAGCTACAGTTCCTATTAGGCTTAGCCTCCATGCCTGTGAGGGATAAGAGAGCATCTTCACGCAGGGCTGTAGTCATAGGGAGTGGGTGAGCACATTCTGCTTTCCACCATGCAGGTTCTGGTGGAAAGCAAGCAGAGGAGAGACAGGAAATTGCATTTTCAAACCTGGATTACTGTATTTTGGAAGTCAAAAGGAAAAACGAGGTAAGTGATATTTAAATGCTCTAGCTTACAGCAATCAATTGATCTAATAAAAAACGAACCTTTAGTGTTCCTTTAAATACCACCAAAAGAAAGCTCTATTTGTCGCCCAAAAAATGATAAAAATTAAATTTGGGTACAGTGTCACATGACAATACAATTGTCATTCAAAGTGTGACAGCGCTGAAAGCTGAAAATTGGCCTGGGCAGGAAGGGGGTGAAAGTGCCCAGTATTGAAGTGGTTAAAAGAAGCTGAAAAATATAGGCAGGATCATTAGGGGAAAAAAAAGTTACGAGGGGACTTAGTGACAGAATTAATAAAAAAAAATATTTTTATTTTGCCTTTAGTACCAAAATTCTGCCAGATCAGACATAAAATTGCTGCGTCTATGGACACCCTATTTGAACAAACACTTTAGTTCTGCTCTATCATTCCTTTTTTGAACATCTCTATAAACCCCACTAGTCTGAAAATGTTAATAATTTTTTATTATTTTTAAATATGTTTCTTTTTTTTTTTGGTTTTCACAGTGATGTGGCTCCCCTGCAGCAGTTTGAATATATGTACAGATTACATATGCTAACTGCTATTAACTACTAGCCCATAGTCCATGTTCACACAAACCAACATCGAAAAAAAAAAAAGGGGGGGGGGGACTATAGGAACAGACCAAAATATATGTGTGACATTTTGTCAAAGCTGACAACAAAGGAAGTTAAGCAAGCAATGATGGGTTGATGATTTAGGATTATACACCTGTGCAGTGTGACCCATTTAGATTGGATGATAAGTGTGGAAAGTGGGTCATAAATGATTATTTTTGGGGGGAAAAATATTGCAACAATAAAATGAATTAAATATATATTTCTTTTTTTTTTAAATACAATTGCTGTACAAGAGTTGAAAGGTCAGTAGGTACTGGACTCAGATATTTTTGGATAATATAAAGGTAGAATCTATCTATCCAGATAATTATGGTCTTTGCGCAGTACACAACCTTCAGCTCTGGGTGCACCTGCTCCAAATACAAAATAAAGACGGTGCTTTGCTAGTGGGGTTGGGTTAGGGTTGTTTAGGCGTAGGTAGGTTAACCTCAGAAACATTTTGACATTTCAGCTATAGGCCTATTTATTCAGCAATACCTTTGTTTTCACAGCAGTTACACACTTAGTGGTTGGTTAACTAAAATTGTAAAGTGCTAAATCTAGTGCAGCTTGGCATAGAAACTAATCAGCTTCCAGTTTATTTTTGTCAAAGCTTAGTGGAAAAAGCTGAAGTTAGAAGCTTATTAGCTACCATGCAGAGGTGCACCAGATTTTGCACTCTCCAGTTTTAGTAAATCATCCCATACTTTTTTGGGGTAAGGGTTCTTTTGGTGTTATTGTTTTATGAGTTATTTATGTTTCAATGATTTTTATTAAAGTTTTAAAAATGAAAAAACACAAGAGTCTCAACTTATCGTTGTCACAGTCTCAATACAGTGTATGGGAATCCAATACCATGGGTCCTGGTGTCCAGGGGTCCCAATTTATGAGAGTTATTTAAAGTGATCCTCCTCTTCTCAGGTCCCTCTTTGCTGGCCTCTCCCTCCTATCTAGTGCCCCCACAGCCAGAAGCTTGCTATGGGGGCACCCGAGTTGAGTCACAGCTCTGTGTGTCCATTCAGACACTGAGCCCCGACCCAGACACACCCCCTCTCTCCCATAATTGTCAGACATAGTTTGATTGACAGCCGTGGGAGCCAATGTCCCCACTGCTGTGTGTCAGTCAATCAGGAGGGGTGTCCCAAATGGCTTAGACATTCGTGGGCATTGCTGAAGAGAAATGGGGCTCAGATAAGTTATTAGGGGTGCTGGGGAGGCTGCTTTACTCAAAAGGCTTTTTATCTTAATGCAAAGAATGCATTAAGATAAAAAAACCTTCTGCCTTTACAACTCCTTTACAGAGTAACTCCACTTTTGTTGAGAAAAAAACAATCCCCTCTGGGTGATCAGTGTACATTGCAAGGATTATTAACAAACTTTGTTGCAGATTCCTACCTTTTGTTTTTTTGAAGAAATCCCTGTGTGATTGTGTCCATGTGGAAAAGTTACATAGTTACATAGTTAATCAGATTGAAAATACACAAGTCCATCCAGTTCAACCCTAAAATATATATATATATATATATATATATATATATATATATATATATATATATATATATATATATACAGTGCGGAAAATAAGTATTTGAACACCCTGCTATTTTGCAAGTTCTCCCACTTGGAGATCATGGAGGGGTCTGAAATTGTCATCGTAGGTGCATGTCCACTGTGAGAGACATAGTCAAAAAAAAAATCCAGAAATCACAATTTATGAATTTTTAACTATTTATTTGTATGATACAGCTGCAAAGAAGTATTTGAACACCTGTCTATCAGCTAGAATTCTGACCCTCAAAGACCTGTTAGTCTGCCTTTAAAATGTCCACCTCCACTCCATTTATTATCCTAAATTAGATGCACCTGTTTGAGGTCATTAGCTGCATAAAGACACCTGTCCACCCCATACAATCAGTAAGAATCCAACTGCTAACATGGCCAAGACCAAAGAGCTGTCCAAAGACACTAGAGACAAAATTGTACACCTCCACAAGGCTGGAAAGGGCTACGGGGAAATTGCCAAGCAGCTTAGTGAAAAAAGGTCCACTGTTGGAGCAATCATTAGAAAATGGAAGAAGCTAAACATGACTGTCAATCTCCCTCGGACTGGGGCTCCATGCAAAATCTCACCTCGTGGGGTCTCAATGATCCTAAGAAAGGTGAGAAATCAGCCCAGGACTACACGGGAGGAGCTGGTCAATGACCTGAAAAGAGCTGGGACCACCGTTTCCAAGGTTACTGTTGGTAATACACTAAGACGTCATGGTTTGAAATCATGCATGGCACGGAAGGTTCCCCTGCTTAAACCAGCACATGTCAAGGCCCGTCTTAAGTTTGCCAATGACCATTTGGATGATCCAGAGGAGTCATGGGAGAAAGTCATGTGGTCAGATGAGACCAAAATAGAACTTTTTGGTCATAATTCCACTAACCGTGTTTGGAGGAAGAAGAATGATGAGTACCATCCCAAGAACACCATCCCTACTATGAAGCATGGGGGTGGTAGCATCATGCTTTGGGGGTGTTTTTCTGCACATGGGACAGGGCGACTGCACTGTATTAAGGAGAGGATGACCGGGGCCATGTATTGCGAGATTTTGGGCAACAACCTCCTTCCCTCAGTTAGAGCTTTGAAGATGGGTCGAGGCTGGGTCTTCCAACATGACAATGACCCGAAGCACACAGCCAGGATAACCAAGGCGTGGCTCTGTAAGAAGCATATCAAGGTTCTGGCATGGCCTAGCCAGTCTCCAGACCTAAACCCAATAGAGAATCTTTGGAGGGAGCTCAAACTCTGTGTTTCTCAGCGACAGCCCAGAAACCTGACTGATCTAGAGAAGATCTGTGTGGAGGAGTGGGCCAAAATCCCTCCTCCAGTGTGTGCAAACCTGGTGAAAAACTACAAGAAACGTTTGACCTCTGTAATTGCAAACAAAGGCTACTGTACCAAATATTAACATTGATTTTCTCAGGTGTTCAAATACTTCTTTGCAGCTGTATCATACAAATAAATAGTTTAAAAAATCATACATTGTGATTTCTGGATTTTTTTTTTTTGATTATGTCTCTCACAGTGGACATGCACCTACGATGACAATTTCAGACCCCTCCATGATTTCCAAGTGGGAGAACTTACGAAATAGCAGGGTGTTCAAATACTTATTTTCCACACTGTATATATATATATATATGTATATATATATATATATATATATATATATATATATATATATATATATATATATATCATACAATCCCATATACCCAATTCTATACCCACAGAGCATGCTCCAATTTGCTACAGCAGGGGAAAAAAATCCTTCCTGATCCCGAGAGGCTTTTCCCCGGATCAACTTTACCTACAAATGTTAGTACCCAGTTACATTATGTACATTTAGGAAAGAATCCAGGCCTTTCCTAATGCAATCTACTGAGCTGGCCAGAACCACCTCTGCAGGGAGTCTGTTTCACATTTTCACAGCTCTTACTGTAAAGAAACCTTTCCGTATTTGGAGATGAAATCTCTTTTCCTATAGACATGAAGAGTGCTCCCTTGTCCTTTGTGTTGATCGTAAAGTGAATAAAGCCGCGTACACACAATCAGTCCTTCCGATGAGAACAGTCTGAAGGACTGTTCTCATCGGTTAACCAATGAAGCTGACTGATGGTCCGTCGTGCCCACACACCATCGGTTAAATAACCAATCGGGCCAGAGCGCGGTGACGTAAAACACAACGACGTGCTGAAAAAAATGAAGTTCAATGCTTCCAAGCATGCGTCGACTTGATCTTGAGCATGTGTAGATTTTTAACCGATGGTCGTGCCTACTAACAATCGGTTTTGACCTATTGGTTAGGAATCCATCGGTTAAATTTAAAGGAAGTTGGCTTTTTTTTAACCAATGGTTAAATAACCTATGGGGCCCACACACGATCGGTTTTGACCGATGGAAGCGGTCCATCAGACCGTTGTCCTCCGTTTAACCTATCGTGTGTACGAGGCCTAACTCAACACCAAGTTCACTATATGGACCCCTTATATATTTGTACAAAGTGAATCTAATGAGTGTTTTATAACTTTAAATCATCTGCTGCACCTACAGGGCTCTAATGAGGAAATCTGCTGGGCCTGCATCCTTTTAGACGTAATTTCCTATTGGGAGTATCTCACCAAAAATGAAATTTTTGTTGCAGGGGTGCCTGAAATCTGACTTGTATCTTAGGGCAGACTTCTGGGAAAATCAGTGAGCCAATCACACAAGCAGGAAATGATGTTTCTTGGGGGGGCGTTCTGTAAACATTTTGTATAGAGAAAAACAACAGGTAGCCATATTGCTTTTTTACTAAAAATTACAGAGCTGCAGATTGAAAAGGAAAAGTTCCTTTCTAATAACAATCAATTACAAAATGACTTGTGTTGCAATTGTATATACCAATTTTTTTATTTATTTTTTATTTGCTATTTTTCCCCCCATGAAAGAGGAGTTACACTTTAAAGTGGAACTCCATAATTTACCCCCACTACCTGCCTCCCCCATCTGACCAAGTATTTTTTAAACCCCCCTATAATGTTTTTTTATTTCTTTGCTGGTCTGGTGATGTTGCAGCCGTTATTTCTCCTAATTATGGCAGTGGTAAGCGGCATTCTTCCAGGACTAATCAGGACTCACATATTGATGTGCAAGTGTGGTTCAGTTCTGGAGTACTGTGAGCCCAGCCTCTGTAATCATTTGCCCCCTGGGGGGAATAAATGGCAAGACAGGCTCACAGGAAATGGACAGAATGACAGAGTGTCATTCTGCCCTGAAGAGGACCTCCAGCACTGGTCCGAGACGGAATCCAGGGACAGTGCTGCGTCACAAAGAGAGTAAATAGAACTTGAGAGTATTTTTTGTAACTAAAACTGTTCTTCCAGTTTTACAAGAGATCATTTTAAAACAAGTTGTTGCGGTGACGTCATTGGCTATTGCTGATGTGAATATCTCCTAAATAGTGCATGTTTAGGAGATAGTCATTGTACCTACAGGTAAGCTTGATTGTAAGCTTGCCTGTAGGTACAAATGTAACCGCTTGCAGACCAGACGCCGCAGTTATACTGCGGCAGGTTGACTCGACTACACAAATCATCATAAGTGTATGTCGGCCCCTCTCTTTACTATAGCAGGTGCGCGCTCCCGCAGTGTGTCGCCAGAGCCGATGCCCGTGGCCAGCGGGCGTGATGTCTGCTGGCCACCCGCGATCGCTCCTCTGAGAGCCAGAACGGGGATCTGTCAATGTAAACAAACAGATCCCCATTCTGAGAGGGGAGTAGAGAGAGATTGTCTGGTCCTAGTGATTAGGAACAGTGATCTCTCTCTACTCCCTGTCAGTACACTCCCCCACAGTTAGAAACACCTCCCTAGGACACACTTAAAACCTTGATCGCCCCCTATATAGGATATAGTCAAAAACTATGGGCATGCCACAAGAGATGATCAGAGACTGCGAACATGGTACAGGAGATGATCAGAGACTGCGAACATGGTATAGGAGATGATCAGAGACTGCAGATTTGATACAGAGTAGTAGTCAGAGAATGCGGACATAGTATAGGAGATGTTCAGAGATTGCAGAAATGAACCAAGAGATGGTCACAGACTGCACACATGCTGCAGGAGACTGTCAGAGACTGTGTACATTCTATAGGAGACTGTGGAAATGTTTCCAGAGATAGTCATAGACTAGAAATATATTGCATGAGACTACTAGAAATCACTGTTATAACAGAGCAATAGGGAAATGCAGATCAATGGCTGCAGGGCCCCGAAGGCTTCAAAAAAGTGGTTGGGCACCAAAGTTGTAGATATATAAAGTGCTAATCATATTCTGTGGTTTCTTTCATTTATCCTGACACTAAATAATGTTAATAGTATGAAGTATGAAGTAGTATTTATTATACTGCAGCTACAAAAAATGAACAAACTCAATAAAAGCAGTTTTTTTTTTTTTTTACAAATAGTATAAAATAGTTAAGAATTAAAAAAATGTAATCTAGCTAATGTGGATAGAGAAAAATAAAAGTTCATTAGGGATAGATAGGGATAAAATGGAGTTATCTAGGGGTTACATAGCGAAGACATTTGTTAAAGCACCGTACACATGGGCAGAATGTCGGGAGGCATTTGCTGGCTATAAAAATATATTTTTTTGCCCGTGTGTATGTCGGGCTGTCCGACAGAAGCCTGCTTCTGTCGGACGTGCACGCTGGAAAACAAGCATTCGACCAACTCCCAATCAGCGCTCTCAGCCAATGGCAGAGAGAGTGCTGATCGGAGTGTTTTGACGGAGGGGCGTCCCCCTGTCAGAACACAACAGCTCAGCGGGGGAGATCTTTGTACTAACCTCACATGGTTAGCTCAGTGTCCCCAACATGAGCTGACAATTTTCATTCATTCAACCCTCGGGGTTGAATAAAAAAAAAACGAATAGTGTGTACCCGACTTTAAAGAACTAAACATTTGCAGGTTTCTGGTATCTTATCAGTTAGGAAAAACCTGATATATTGCATTTGTCTAGTGCATTTTTATTTTCCTTTGAGCTGTAGCTAACTACAATGGGGTTCTGCAATACTGTAGAGCATGTTTACTTTCAATGTGATTTTTTTTGCAAAGTGAATTATCACTTACCTCTTTTTTTAATAAATTGTGTTTATTAAAGTTTTATTAAAGATGTTTGGAAGGGGAAGTGCATGTTAGTTGCAGTCATGTGCACTGCCCTATGCACACTACAAATCTCATAGTCCAGGCATGTCCAAAGTCCGACCAGCGGGCCAATTGCTACCCGCGTTCCGGTTTTGAGCGGCCCGCCAGGTTATTTAGACATATATATATCTTTTGTGGCTCCCAACAATCTAACAGTCCTGAGGCCACAAAAGATGTATATGCCTCGGAACAGGACAAGGAGGAGGCGGGACGAGCGCTGCCACCATACACACACAGGAGAATTTCCTGTTTACGGGTGGCCTCTATAATAGGAAGTCCTGCGCTGCCATTGGACGACTGTTCTGTCCATCAAAGGAGGCGGAACTTTCTATTAAAGAGGCCGCTGTGTAAACAGGAGATTCTCCTGTAATAAATTTTTGGCGTGCATTCCTGGCAAATGGTGCTGCATTCCTGGCAAATGGTGCTGCATTCCAGGCAATAATGCTGGATTCCTGGAAAATGGTGCTGCATTCCTGGCAATGGTGCTGCATTTCTGGCAAATCATGCCGCATTCCTGGCAAATCGTGCTGCATTCCTGGCAAACCGTGCTGCAGTCCAGGCAATGGTGCTGCATTCCTGGCAAATCTTGCTGCATTCCTGGCAATGGTGCTGCCTTCCTGGCAATGGTGAGTGTATTCCTGGCAATGGTGAGTGCATTCCTGGCAATGGTGAGTCCATTCCTGGCAATGGTGCTGCATTCTTGGCAATTGGGAGTGCATTCCTGCCAATGGCGGGTGCATTCCTGGCAATTACGGGTGCATTCCTGGCAATGGCGGGTGCATTCCTGGCAATAGTGCTGCATTCCTGGCAATGGTGAGCGCATTCCTGGCAATGGTTGGTGCATTCCTGTCAATGGCGGGTGCATTTCTGGCAATGGTGGGTGCATTCCTCGCAATGGTGGGTGCATTCCTGGCAATGGTGGGTGCATTCCTGGCAATGGTGAGGCTACATTCATGGCATTTATGGAGAAGGATTGTAACCACCTTCTAATATGAAGGCGCAGCCAAAAAAAGGAATTTGGTGGGAGTAAGCTGACAGCAGGAGAATGTACGTTTTGAGTTAATAGAAGTTTCACTTTAGGGCTTGTTTTGAGGGTTCTGTTAGGGGTTCTTGTAAGGGGAGGATTTAGGTGTTAGAGGACGCTTTAATGGTAAAGCCTAGAATACACCACTCGTTTTTTGTTTTTGTTTAACTCAGCGGCCAAAATGAAAAGAAACTGACAACTCTGGTTTTTGAAAATTACTTGCTAAACTATTGCTAGACTCTCCAGGCCTCACAAGTTTGTAGCACAATTGCAGCAAGTCCACATTGCATAACTCCAGATCAATTTTCTTTGCAAACATTCTGCAAGTCTGCTGCAAGTTCTGGTTCAGTTATGTTGTGTAATAGTCATCCCACCACAGGGGTCACTGTGGCTGAATTTTCATGCTGTACACTTGCTGTAGACTCACCAATGCAACTTTGCTCTTGCTAGAGACTTGCCATGCATATTTGGTTCAAATTTGAAAAGTGTCAACTAGAAAGTGCTCTGCTAGTGTACAAGATGCCAATGAAAATGTGCAGCAAGTTATCAGACTTAAAGCGGAGTTCCACCCAAAAATGGAACTTCCGCTTATCCCACTCCTCACCCCCCTACATGCCACATTTGGCATGTCATTTTTTGGGGGGGGAGTGGGGGCTTCAGGAGGAGTGGGACTTCCTGTCCCACTTCCTCCTTCCGCCGAGGGGCTGGTTAGGCGATTAAGCTTAATCGCCTACAGCAGCCCCTCCCTGTAGGCGATCGCATGGGACACATGACAGGTCCCATGCGATCGCCTGTCCAATCAGCGGCGGGCCGCGCCGCGCGCACATGCGCAGTGCCGCTCGCGCATGCACAGTGGGTGCCTGGCCGTAAAGCCGAAGGCTGTCACGGCCGGGTGCCCACAGTTACGATGAGGACGCCGGCCGGGGAGGGGGGGAGAGGAGCGGAGCGCTGGAACGCTGGAGCAGGTAAGTGATTGTTTATTAAAATCCAGCAGCTACACTTTTTGTAGCTGCTGACTTTTAATAAACATAAAACAAGGCTGGAACACCCCTTTAAGTCTACACACGATACGATTGTTGGCAGGGGACAGACTGTTGTCTGAAAATGTTACAGTTAGTACACTCCTTTTGACAATTGTTGTCCAACTTTCGGTCAACAAATGTTGGAGGACTGGCTAGTAAATTTTCGGTGCACAACGGTTTGATGCCAGATTTTCGTATGGTCAGTACACAAATCTGTCACACAAAAGTTGAAAGTACAAACACGCATGCTCGGAATCAATGCTCACCAAACACAAAATCAGCAGAAGGGGCCAAAAGGGTGGCGCTCAAGAGCTGAAATTCCTCGTAGAACATCACTACTTTCGTGTTTGTGGCACGACAATTGTGTAACGTTAGTATGCATGACAAAATCCTGGCTTACTCCCTTTTGACAAAAATCAGACGCTCGGTTGGCCAACAATTGTACTGTGTGTACGAGGCTTTACAATTCAACACTGGCACAAATTTGTGGCAAGTTATGCTTGCTATCTGGGAATTCCCCCGCCGCCAGAACACTGCAGTCAGTACTCTCAGCCATTGGCTCAGAGCGATGATCGGGAGCCGGTCGGCTGCTGGTTTTCCAGCATGCTCGTCCTACACAAGCCGGCAAAACGGCTAAATGTCGTCCAACAGTGTGTACTAGGCGGCTTAAGGATACTTTGGAATTTATGGTTTCTAGCTTCTCCTAAGGACTATGGAATCTCTTTCTCCTGGCCACAGCAGGTAAGGGCTTAACCTCTCCAGCTGCATCCTCCATAATATAGATAAAACAAAACGTCCAAATGGGAGAATTCCTCAAAACATCTGAAACAGGTGTGCCTACCTAGATATTCAGTTGACGTTTTCACTGACCCATAAAAGATCTAAAAAGTGCTATGTGGTGATGTAACTGTAATTCACTGTGATATAACCATCTCTAAAATATGTTAGGCAAAATGACCCCTTAAAAGGAATGTTCATTGTTTTCAATGTTTCCTAAATACACTTCCAAAGGGAATTAGCTTGATGTAAATAGTCTTATCTATATGATGTTTAAAAGCATTTAAAAAAAACTCATTCCTATGTATAATTTGAAAGAATGTTTGCACATTGGGATGGACATATTTGCGCATCTGCTACCTGTTAAGCGATGCTACAGTGTACCGTAATTATTCTCCTTTGTCATTGTGTAAGTCTGCGGAAACTCTGTTTTAAGCTGGCGACACACAGGCTGAATTTCAGACAAAACCTGTTGAATCTTACAAAATTTGAGCCATGGATGCCCCTCTCGGCAGCACCCAGTTTGATATATTTTGATTTAAAAAAAATAGAAGGAGCCAAGCAACTGTATGCCAAGGATTTTTAAAACAGAACTTGTTAAAAAAAAAAATGGAAGAAGCCAGGTTGGCCCAACAGTAACTACATTCTAGATATTAACTAATTTCTTCAGAAGCAAAACGGCATGAACAGAGAAATCTACACTGCCAGGTATTTAAGCAGCCACATATTTGTTCATATCTAGAATGTAGTTACTGTTGTGCCAACCTGGCTTCTTCCAGTTTTTTTTTTAACAATTATGTGCCACTCTCTGTTGATCGATCACATAAAATCCCAATAAAATACATTCTTACGTTATGGGTTGTGACATGATAAAAATGTGTAACATTTCAATGAGTATGAATACTTTTTCAAGGCACTGTATTTTCTTGTATTCTATCTTTACCATTTCAGATAATTAAAGAGGTTGTAAAGGAAATGTATTTTCTAAAATAACAAGCATGTCATAATCACCTGCTATGTGAAATGGTTTGGCACAGTGCATCCACAAATACCCTGTAGGCACTCCTGGCTCCTCCTATCTTCGAAATGTCCCCATAGAAAGCCACTTGCTAATGGGGCACTTGTGCAGGCCCCGCTTTCTTGCTCAGCTCTGTGTGTCCATTAACACACCATGGTTCAGCCCCACCCCACCCCCTCACAGGCTGTGATTGACAGAAGCTGGAGCCAATGACTCTCAGCTCCCAGGCACAGCACTGGTTGGAGATCGGGGGAAATACATTCAGGTAAAAAAAACTTCTGCCTTCAGGCTGTTTGGCTGCTACATAAGAAGACATAAAACTATTATTGACTTTTATGTTTTAATACCTATCTATGCCGACATCTATTGAGTATAAGTAATGGAAACAATACTTTTATGGTATTACTGTATTTCTGCTATACTGAAACCTCAATAAAAAAAATCTATATGGAAAGAAATTTATACCCAAAAGCTCCTCCACCCCTATCCCAACTCCCTATGATGAGGCTCAGGCCTTGCGATGGGTCATCTCGGTCCGAAACATTGCATTGGGAGAGAGAAAAAAACAGGCCTCCACATACCCCAGATGTTGAGATAGTAGATGCACACTGACTTTTATGGTCCCTATTTTTTTTAATAGGTAAGGGCAAGGAGATCAGAACAGACATCACATCCCAATATACAATCATAAAAAAAGGAAGAAGGAACAAACCTAGGGATTTTCAAGGTGTCAAGTCAAGAAATAAAATTACAAGTAGATAAAAATTAATATATTTTATTACAACAATAAACATCCAAATTTTATGGAATCCAGGTCCAAGTCAGTCCGGTAAGGTTCATCTTTATCTCATATGCCTATATAAATCCATAAATACATTTTGATAATACAGATTTTTCTGTAAATTTAAATATGTATACCAACTGTATGCCAATAATATGATGGATGCAATACTCTGTCTTAAATACCATGAAGTTTATTTGTGTCTCTTTTGTTATCTAAAGCATTTGATACAACACACCTGAATCTCCTGAAGAAACTTTTAGGCCTCGTACACACGAGCGGATATGTCCGCTGAAAACGGTCCGATGGACCGTTTCAGCAGACATCTCCGATCGTGTGTATGGGCTAGCGGACAGATTTGTCCACCCGACAGATTTCAAAGCATGCTTTGAAATCTATCGGGTGGGAATGTGTCCGCCCGACATGTCTGCTGGTTAGTACACTTACCAGCAGACATGTCGTCCCGCACCGCCGCCGCGCCGCCGTCGAATGGATTTGGCGCATGCGCGGAAGTGTTTTACTTCCTGGTGCGGTGACGTGGCGGCGTCAACGTCACCGCCACGTCACCGCCACGTCACCGCGCCGTCCGCCGGCGGGGAATTTGATCCGATGGTGTGTACACGCCATCGGACCAAACTCCAGATCGGACATATCCGATGGAAACGGTCCGCGGACCGTTTTCATCGGATATGTCCAATCGTGTGTATGGGGCCTTAAAGTGAAACATGTCGAATGGTAGTGTTTGTATATGTCTTGAATAGAACAAATGACATTAAAGCGGATGTCCCATTAAAAAAGTATATTAAAAGCCAGCAGCTACAGATACTGCAGCTGCTGACTTTTAATATTAGGACACTTTCCTGTCCTGGAGTCCAGCGGCGTTCGCAGTCTCTCTGCTGTTCCCCCCTCCATCCACGGTGAGGGAACCAGGAAGTGAAGCTCTCCGGCTTCACTGCCCGGTTCCCTACGGCGCATGCGCGAGTTGCGCTGCGCCCGCCGATTGGCTCCCGCTGTGTGCTGGGAGCCGAGAGTTCCCAGCACACAACGGGGGGGGCGACAGGATGTCGGAAAAAAACCTGACTTTTGCCCGAGACTGTGGGCCGGAAGTGGGTGCAGATACCTGTCTTTAGATAGGTATCTGCACCCCCCTCCCCCCTGAAAGGTGTCAATTGTGACACCGGTGGGGGGGGAGGGTTCCGATCAGCGGATCTTCACTTTAGGGTGGAGATCCGCTTTAAGAAGAAAAAATCTTTTATCATGTTTTATTGTTGTAATAAAATATATTAAATTGTATCTACTTGTAATTATATTTCTTGAATTGACACTTTAAAAGTCCCTAGGTTTGTTCCTTCTTCCCTTTTTTTTATGGTCCCTATTTTTCTAACTTAAAGTACAACTATAGGCATTTTTTTTGTTTTGGATAGAGCAAGGGAGGCGTAGGCCGCGTACACACGATCAGTCCATCCGATGAAAACCGATGAAGCTGACTAAAGGTCTGATGTGCCTACACACCATTGGTTAAAAAAACGATTGTGTTAGAACGCGGTGACGTAAAACACAACGTGCTGAAAAAAGTGAAGTTCAATGCTTCCAAGCATGCGTCGACTTGATTCTGAGAATGCGTGGATTTTTAACCGATAGTCGTGCTACCAATGATCGGTTTTGACCTATCGGTTAGGTATCCATCGGTTAAATTTTAAAGCAAGTTGGCTTTTTTTTAACCGAAGTTTAAATAATCAATGGGGCCTACACACGATTGGTTTTGACCGATGAAAACGGTCCATCAGACCGTTGTCCTCTGGCTAACCTATCGTTTGTAAGCGGCCTTACTGTATAACCCTTGTCAAAAAATTTTTCTCCATCTTTGCCCCATTGCGGAGATTTTGTTTAACTTCCTGTCCCATAGCCAAACAGGAAGTGAGAGGAAATCCCTGCAAATTAAGGGAATTCCTTGGGGCCCCCAGGTCTCCAGAACTAGTGTCCTCATTGGAATATTTCCTCTCTCTAACTGTGCTGGGGAGAACCCAAAATTTGGGATTTTCTTTTACTTTCACTTTCAATGATAATGATAAACAGGACAACCTTCCTACATTATCATTCATGTGGCAGCCGGAGGAGGAAGAAAAGGAAATACAATACAGTGTGACTTGAGTGACCGCTCTGAATCTGCTGGGCTCTGAGCCCTGACATCACACCCAAGATGGTGGAACCTAGCAGAGGTACTTTTGGATGTCTATGCAAGGGATGTTTTTATAGGTAAATGCATAAAATATGTTAAGGCCCCATTCACACATGTGCGACTACGACTTGGGACTTCAAGTTGCATGATAAGTCGTACCCCATGATTTCCTAGCGCTCATATCTGTACGACTTGAAGTCGTAGCAATTTCAAAGTAGTCCCTGCACTACTTTGGTCCGACTTTGATGTGACTTGGAGTCTATAGACCTCAAAATTGCACAGGAATTGCTTCAAGTTGCCTCAAAGGCTCGTCAAACTCACACGTTAAAGTTGCGTCAAAGTCACTCAACTTTCAGGTTGCATGGTTGTGAATGTGGCCTAATTGAACAAATAATCTTATGGGAAGATTATGCCAAAATATATTTTTGTTAAAGTGGAACTCAACACTCTGAATCAACTATAACCATTTAATAACCTTATGCTGCTAGATAGAAAGGTATATTACAATGTATATTTATTGTATTACATTTATTTTTACATTTCTTCAGCTGCTTCCTGATTTCTGGCCTAGAACAAAATGATGTTATACATCACAGGAGTCATTATGTTTTTTTTTTTCATCTGGAGGGAGAAAAAGGGGGCTTTCCCAGCTAAGCATGCCTGCATGTCTGAGCTAAGGGCAGATGGATTCCAGGGAGTAAACGCTACATGAATCAACAGGCCTTACTTAAGGCTGCAGCTAAAGTTGCTAAGGGGATGTTTTTCAAAGTGATTTATCCACAAAATAAAGCATGGAGACATGGATGTTGGTTGAATTTGTTTTAAGTACAAAACAATTATTCAATTTGCGGTTTGTGGTGCTCAGACTTAGTTAAAGGCTAAGTTCACCATTTTTTCCTAAGTTCCAACTCCCCTATGTACCAATATAGCATTAATGTACTTCTTTTGCAAGAATAAAACATCTCTCCATTTATTCTACACACACTTACCTCACTCTCTTCATGGCTGTACAAAAACATTTATCCATTACTTCTGCCTTACTTCCTGGTAAGACTTTAGGTCATGACACAGGAAGGAGTTGACTAGTTGAGGGTGGAGGATGCAGGTTGTATGCTAATGAGATCAGCTGGTCAACTCCTTTCTATGTCATGAGCTAAAGTCTGTCCAGGATGTAAGGCAGAAGTAATGGATAAGTGATTTTGAACAGCCATGAAGAGAGTGAAGTAAGTGTGTGTAGAATAAATGGAAAGCTGTTTTTTTTTGCTAAATAAGTACATAAATGCTATATTGGTACATAGGGGAGCTGGGGGAAAAAAGGGGAACAAAGGTGAACTTAGCTTTTAAAGTGGATGTAAATAGTGTTGCTCACGAATATTCGCATTGCGAATATTCGCTACGAATATTGCATATTCGAGTATTCGCGAATATCTCGAATATCGCGGCGAATATTCGCTATTTTGAATATTCGTATTTTTCAAATTTCGCAATAAATTTCGCAAAAAAATCCCAATCAATTTCGCATTGGCGAAAATTCGCAATTTTTTTTTTTTATAAAATATCACGAATATTCGATATTTACGAATATTCGCGACCGCATATGTGAAATTTCGCTTTTTTTTTTTTTTATAAAATATACCGAATATTCGTAAATATCGAATATTCGTGATATTTTATAAAAAAAAAAAAAAAATCGCGAAATTTCGCATCAGCGAAAATTCGCATTGGCGAAAATTCGCATTGGCGAAAATTCGCATTGGCGAAAATTCGCAATTTTTTTTTTTTTTTTAAATATCACGAATATTCGATATTAACGAATATTCGCGAATATTCTTCGAAATATTCGCGAAATATCGCAAAATCGAATATGGCGTATTCCGCTCATCACTAGATGTAAACTCGATTCATGAAATTTGAGCTGGACAGATATATTTGCAGTATTTTGTTCTCTCTCTTTAATGAGCTAAGTCCTGTAGCTCTATCCTGAACTGTTCCCCTGCTAACTCCGGACAATTTCCCAGGCCTCGTACACACTTTTGGATTTTCCCCGGATCAACTTTACCTATAAATGTTAGTACCCAGTTATATTATGTACATTAAGGAAAGTATCCAGGCCTTTCTTAAAGCAATCTGCTGAACTGGCCAGAACCACCTCTGGAGGGAGTCTGTTTCACATTTTCACAGCTCTTAGGCCGCGTACACACGACCGTTTTCCTCGACAAAATCCATCAAGAAAATTGGTGGCAGAGCTCTTTTGCAGAGGAAAACGGTTGTGTGTATGTTTTTCGTCGAGAAAACTGTTGTGGATCTCGACGAGAAAAAAAGAGAACAAGTTCTCGTTGGGAGTCTCAATTTCCTCATTGTGCTTCTCGTCGGGCTGGTTTACGCCGAGAAACACGTTCGTATGTATTCTTAGAAACCCGCGCATGCTCAGAATAAAGTATGAGACGGAAGCGCACCTTCGATAAAAGTAGCGTTCGTAATGGAGATAGCACATTAGTCACGCTATAACAGACTGAAAAGCACGAATTGTCTCTCACCAAACTTTTACTAACACACGGTAACACAAGATTAGCAAAAGCAGCCCCAAGGGTGGCACCAGTGGAATCGAACTTCCCCTTTATAGTGTCGTTGTATGTGTTGTACGTCACCGCGTTTGAGAATGATGATGAAATTTTGTCTTGACAGTGTGTACGCAAAGAAAGCTTGTCAAGATTCTCGACAAGCCTAACAAGGAATTCGTCGAGGAAAACGATGTTTCTTTTACGACGAGTTTCTCGGTCGTGTGTACGAGGCCTCAGAGTTTTTAGACAAAACCAGACTGAATCTTTTGTCCGGGGAGGTTGCTAAAATAGATTAGCAGAGAGTAGGTCCTATTACAAAACACCTCTGAGAGTCTCTGCCTATGATGAGAGGGGGTGTGTGTGTGCCTTTCCTCGAATCAGCAATGTTATCTATCTTGGCTTTATGCCCAGCCATCACAATCTGTGTTAACCAGGAAGAGAAAATCTCCTAACACGATCTAAACTTTCTAAACAGTATATACTTGACGTGATTGTAGCCGTATGAGTGCAATTGTGACAGAGAAAAATGAGTACTGTCCGTGATACTTTTTTTATTTGCACTAACATACATTTTTTCAGGACAAGCTGAAGAAGGGGACATACCTCGAAAGCTTGTCCTGAAAAATTGTATGTTAATGCAAATAAAAAAAGTATCACGGACAGTACTCAATTCTCTCTAAACAGTATATAAATGTGAAGACAGCAGATATACATGTAAAACCTTCGTAGGGAGATTTGGTTCATCCCTGTTTATCATCTGAGGCCTCTGCAAAAACCAGCAAGAAAACTGATTCTTGCTGAGATTACCATTCGTGTGTACCAGGCATTCAGGTTTCTTGTCAGAAAATTTGTCCAGAATCTTGACGAGAAAAAAAGAGAACCTGCTCTCTTTTTTCTCATCGAGTTTCTTGTCGGCCTGTTTCCCAACGAGAAAGCCGAGCGTGTGTATACTTACCTGTCGCAGTGGAAATCCGTGCGTGCTCGAAATGACTTCGACGCATGCGCGGAAGCTTCCACGGCATAGGTAGGGTGAAGAAAGACGGCGACGACGGCATCGAATGTGACGAGCGCATGCTCGTCATACGCGATGACGTCACCGCATTCTCTCCTTTCAAGAGAACCACGGTTCTTTTGAAATGACAGTCAGTACACTCTGGCGCCATGATTAAGCACTGATCTGTAGTGTGAAACGCGTAGGCTGTTATTCCCGTTTACTGCTGGTTTTTGTAGTGTATTTTTCATTTTTTACATTAAAGACAACCTAATGTTTTTTTGGAGTGCGGCTTTCCATCTTAACTAATTTGCGGCAAGAGTTTCTTGCCAAGAATCTCGTCAGGGAAAACTATGGGTTTTTCCTGACGAGATTCTCGTACGTGTGTACGAGGCCTGAGGCTGTTGACTTCACTGGGTGTATGGAGGGTTTAAATCCACTTATTTACAGTATTTATATATTACAGGTACTTATATAGTCAAGCCATTTTAAGAAGAGAAAACGGATATGCTATTACAAAATCATGATTAAAGGATTACAGAAAATATTTGCAAACAATAAAAAAAATAGAGATTTTAAAGAGTGTTTTTATTGTTTTTGGAGTTGTTGTTTTTTAAATGTGACCCTTAAAAGACTCTTGTTACCACCACGCTCAATATTATTTTATAATTACAGAATTAATACATGAAAAGCTGACAAACTTAGGTTGACAAAAATATCTTTGGTTGACAAAACAATGAAGAACCTGTGCAAAAAAAAAAAAAAAACACCATCACAAAACAAATCTACGTTGTATGTCTAGCACAAGCGCAGCCTGTAACACTTGCTTTGTATGCAGATGTAATTTGTCACTTTTCAATCTAATATCAGAGACACTTCTTTCTACCTCTGGCAGTTATATGGCCCTTACTGTTTGTTTTAAATCACAGCAGGTTGAAGTTTAAGCTCATAAAATATTCTGGAGTTATCAAGGGCTAACCAAACAAACAGAAAAACCCTTTCAGGCCAGTAGGATAAACAGAATAAAATGCTATTCTAGCGAGAATGTGTTTTTCCAAAACACTTAGCACCCAAAAGCTGGTTAAAAAAAACTCCTTCTACCTTTACCCACTTTTTTTTTCTCGTTTAATTGTTATACCATGTGGGGTTGCAGCAATGCAAAACAGAAACCTCAGAGTTTATGTTCCTAGTGCGCTGAATGTAGTTAATCTGCTAATATTCAACAGGAACTTAGTGTAAACCCCCTTCCTGTACACTTGTGGGTGAGAGAAGGAAAGTGTTATTTATCAGTTGTTACAAACAGACTCATCCACCCCCCCAGTGATACACCTATCTAATCTATATATACACACACATACATGTTGGTGTACGCTTTCAGTGTTTTAACTGAAAAAAAAAAAAAGAGTGTAACCACATGACAGCCACATAACTGCAGAACAGATATAGCCTGTTAACATTTTTCACGAAGACAAAGAGAATCATTAAAGTTGATGTATGCAGTCACCCTTCTCGTTGCAAAATTAAAGCTTTGAATACTATATTGCCTGGTGTACATTTTACATGATGTATATCATTGCACAGAAAATGACAGTCTTTTAATGTACTGTAATGTATGGACTACTTTTGTCTTGGTGTCACACAAAAAAAAAAAATCAAAAAGGAATAAAATGATATAATAGGCATTTTCTCTTTTCTTTGCACATCCAACTTCAATTTGACATTTTCTCATTATGCATTTTTTTTTCTTCTTCTTTTTTATCGTTACAAGCAAGTGCTGTTTTTTTTTTAATAAACAATATAAAAAGAGACACTGCTGTGATATACTAAAGGAAAAATTCCCCAGCAAAATGTGTTAGCTTTATTTTTATTTTTTTTAATAGACTGATAAGTAAAACAAGAGTTGTGAGTTAAGTGTAGCATCCACAATTGTTATGATTATTATTATTATTGTTTTACTACTAGTACTATTCATCCTTCTATATTTACACCATAGTTATTATCCTAGTTGTAATATTTTCTACCATGTTTTTTTCTTTTACAGTCTACTCTAAAATAATCATATATTCCAAAATGTGATTAAAAAACAAACAGTCTTTTCTTTGAAATTAATTTTACATAAATTAGCACACGCAGATCTGACAGGCAAGTTTGGCAGCCACTATTTTGGTTACTACCACTACTTATACTATTATTTTCATATCATCATTACCTTTGACCGGGTTATACCTTCATAGTCTAAACAATTTTTATATTTAATGCTACATTATGCATTGTGAAATAACTACCCCCTCCTTCTTGTTAAAGGGACACTAAAGTCAGGTTTAAAAAAAAAAAAAAATAACAAACATGTGATACTTACCTCCACTGTGCAGTTCGTTTTGCACAGAGTGGCCCGGAAAGCTGTCTTCTGGGGTCCCTCGGCGGCTGTCTGGGCTCCTCCTCGCAAAAGCTTTCCCTCTTCATGCGAGAGCGCTCGCACGGAGGAAAGCTTTTGCGAGCGCGCTCCCGTGATACAGCGGCGGCCATAGCCGCCGACTGTATCACTCGGCTCCGCCCCCCGGCGCGCCGCGTCATCCGCTCTGATTGACAGCAGCGCTAGCCAATAGCTGCGCTGCTATCAATCCGCCCAGCCTAGCCAATCAACAGCCAGGCTGGGAACCGAAGAGGACGACGTGGACGCGCCCGGGAGTTTCGAACGGTCAGGTAAGTACAACGGGGCCTCGGGGGGGGGCCGGTGCTGTAGGATGCATTAAGGTAAAAAAACTTGTACCTTTACAACCCCTTTAACATTTACATTAGCTAGGATCCTTATCACCAATATCTATATCTACAGAGGCGATTCAGTTCACATGTGCCGCGCTATATACGTTTTTCATTCATTCATTCATTCAAAGATAGATTGCACAACATAGATAAATAGATAGATTTAAGGCAATGATGACTAAAACTGTTTCTGTATGATTTTCCAGAAACTATTACATGTTAAATCTATCTATCTATCTATCTATCTATCTATCTATCTATCTATCTATCTATCTATCTATCTATCTATCTATCTATCTATCTATCTGTCTGTATGTCTGTCTGTCTGTCTGTCTGTCTATCTATCTATCTATCTATCTATCTATCTATCTATCTATCTATCTATCTATCTATCTATCCGTCTGTTGGGCTGTCTATCTATCTATCTATCTATCTATCTATCTATCTATCTATCTATCTATCTATCTATCTATCTATCTATCTATCTGTCTGTCTGTCTGTCTGTCTGTCTGTCTGTCTATCTATCTATCCGTCTGTTGGGCTGTCTATCTATCTATCTATCTATCTATCTATCTATCTATCTATCTATCTATCTATCTATCTATCTATCTATCTATCTATCTATCTGTCTATCTGTCTATCTATCTATATATCTATCTATCTATCTATCTATCTAGCTATCTAGCTATCTAGCTAGCTATCTTGCTACATCTATCTATCTATCTATCTATCTATCTTGCTACATCTATCTATCTGTCTATCTATCTGTCTATCTATCTATCTATCTATCTATCTATATATATATATTTATATCTACATATATATATATATATATATATATATATATATATATATATATATATATATATATATATATATATATATATATATATGTACAATTATGTATTTTATGTAGATGGTAAATGTGTATCGTCAAGGCATTGGGGTCACATTGGGGTTGATTTACTAAAACTGGAGAGTGCAAAGCTGATTGGCTACCACACACAGCTGCACCAGATTGTGCATTCTCCAGTTTTAGTAAATCAACCCCAGGGTGGCTTAAAAACAATTCTGCAGTCATAAAGTGCATAAATTATAAGTATTTTTAAAATAGCTTAATTTACCATGGGAGCAGTTTGCATTTTTTTGTTGAAATTATTCTCTGTTAAAATCCCCAATGATGTGCAATAGAATTTTGGAAATAAAACCCTTTCTTGCACATGATTGGTTACTTGAATTGAACACAGGTTGATTTTCCTACAGCAAAAATGGCTGCTGTTGTGAATGCCCCCCCATAAATGTGATAGAGTTTCAATTTTCCTTTTGGAAACTAGAAAAATGGTGGGAAGAAAGAAGAATTGCATAAGTTTTAATCAATTTTAATGTTTTATTCAAACTTGATGCTGTTTGTGATGGATCTTTGGGGTTGATTTACTAAAGGCAAACAGACTGTGCCCTTTGTAAAGTGCAGTTGCCCGCTGCAAATTCAGTTTAGTAAATGAGGTAAAGCTTCACTTTATAAAGAATACCCAATCACGTGCAAGGTAAATAAAAATAAATGCATTTTTTGCTTGCACATGATTGGATGATGGTAGTCAGCATAGCTTCTACTCATTTACTAAGCTCTAGAGTACTGTCTATTTGCCTTTAGTAAATCAACCCCATAGTCTTTCTTTTTTTTTTACTTTTTTATTTAAGAGCCAGTACTAAAAGGAATATGTCTAACAACACTTAAATAAACTGATAATATGAGCAAAATGTTATATTTATTTTTTATTGTGCGTTGCTGATTAAGTGTTTAAAGAGAACACAAGTTCGTACAGTTTGTAATACTTTTCTATAATCTGTAAAGCATGTAGTCCAACCTTACATCTCCTAAAATGTTAGGTTATGGCAATCTCATTTATAATGTTGTGGATTTTTGTAGGAAATTGAAATATAATAGTATACATGTGGTCACAACATAAGGGATCTCCCTAATCAAACTCTACCATCGTCAACAATCCTATCAATATGGTATAGGTATGCCTCTGCTAGATTTTTTAATTAAAAAATATATTTCAAACATATATACAGGTGTATTGAGTTTGGCTTGTTATGATTGTGGCTTTGAAGCTGTTGTGACTAAGACCAGGGCCACAATTTCTGATAGATATCTCTGCTTGCAGGAGTGTAATTATGAAAGTACTTCAAGGCTACAGTTACAGGCCCCAGTGCTGTACACAACAGGTGTAAGATGGAACACTGTTATCATGTTTAATATGCTAACTTTTGTCAAATTTAATTACTTTGTAATTATTTTTTAAATGAAGGGATATGTTATTTAACTTTGAAAAAGTAAGCAGTATTTTTATTCCTATGCAAAATAAAATATTTTCAAGAGGTGACAGGGTGGAGGGTCAGCCTCCGTACCTCAAAAAAGCCCTGTGTATTAAACTCTCTGTAGCCCCATTAACGTTAAAGCTTGTGGTTTTTCAGGCTAATGAAGCAGCAGTACCAAATGTTCAACTCAAAAATAGATTTTTTTTTTTTTCAGAAGGCTCTTTAGACGTTGCTCACCCTGCGAGTCATTTTCCTGTCCAATACTGAAAAGAGGGAAAAAAAATCTATAACAGAAGGTCAACAGCAAAAGTGCTCTGTATCTGTCTCCCTGTATAGGCCTGATTTACTAAGGCCGTAAGCTCGCTTGCTGGGCCATCAGTCTTGAGCAGTGTGTCAGAGATACTTTATTTTTATTTATGAAATGCAAAAGTGACACACCTGTACCTAAAATGCATATGCAAACCTGGCTCAGAACTATACCCATGTGAAAAAAAAAAAAAAAAAGCTCCCATACCACCAGTTACTACAGTATTTTTCCAAGTGTTAATTTCTTCAACTTAAAGCAAAAGGCAAGTAGGTATTTTAGAATGAATTTTGAATGCAATGTTTTGTGGAATTTTAAATTCTGGATTTTTTCTAAAATTGTAATTAATGATTTAGATTTTAAAATACATTACCACAAATTAATTAATACATTTAAATATTGCTTTTAATTGTAACTGTAGTTTAATTGTAAGTAACCAAGTAATCATTTTCAGGCTATGACAAAGGTCACACTATATTGGTTATTGTACATGTGTGTAAGCTACATCTTAAAAAATATTGCTATGCTTTGAAAACAATAGATTTAATGTGTGGTCTATTGCATTTTTTTTTTTTTTTAATAAAACATATTAAAATGAGTACTCATTGTTATTCATTATGTCACACTCTGCCTGCATGGATAAATACATGTCCATCAGAACATGCACAACAAAAAAATCTTTCTATGACACTCCACAAAGCTAGTGTTGCATGCATGCTCCCAGCTTAGCTCTGAATTGCACATGTGCAAATGCCTAAGACTTGTTTGCTGCCCATAGGTCACTTGCAGTTCTTTGAATAATCTATGTTGTATGGTGTCTTTGTGTATGATTGTTGGCATACTGGTATGCCAATGCATGTGAAACCATCAGAGCGGCCAGCTGATATTATATTTATGAAGTTAAAAAGAGGTTTAGAAATATATAATTATATTATTATTCAAAGGGAACCAATTTCCTACTGTTACCAATTTTTACATATGTGCCGTGTTTTTATTAAATGTATGTATAAAAAAAATGTAATACATGCAAAGACTTACTGTATTTAGAAATAATTCATAAATATTAATTGTATGGTTACTCTTTTGTACATTTTTTTTATATATTTTTTTTGTTTTTAAAGGCTTGTACTTTAAAGATTCAGATTGGCCTATTTGTAATTATTTAATTGATTACTAAATATCAATTAATTTTAAACTATATCTTAGAGCTCATCTATTCAGCATGACTGGGATCACAAATATGAATGCACATGTGCAGGTGGTGTACAAGTAAGCAAGCATCATTTTGCAAACAAGAGACATAGAGCAACTACTGTTCTCCCTTACTGACAGCGTGAGCTCTACTTTAATAAATCAGTAAATCCACTTTAAATAAGGATTGTGTGCTGAAGTCTAGTGCTAATCTATTAATATAATCTATGATTTTCAACATTCTAATAGACCTAATAAAAAAATAGCTGCTGTACAAAAGGAAATGTGATATCAATGAAATACCTGATATTTAAGTGTGTTAGCTGTTATTATTATTATTATTATTATTATTTAACACATCTAAGAGTTGTTAAAATTGTATCTTTTGCCAGTGGTGTTGTTCTTTCATCTCATGCTTTTTGAATTTGTGAAAATATTTTTAACATTTATATAAACTATTATTACTGTACATAGTGGTGTATCCTTTTTATTACAAATTCATTTTAATCTGTTTGGTAAATTGAAATCCGTGAAAATTTGAAAAAGCACTAAAGGTATTTTACGAGAAGCTTTTCAGCAGCAAAATGGTTAACTGTGGAATTGTCCCATTAAAATGTAGTTTTTTGGTCCAGATCTCAGGAATCTCACTCATTCAGATCAGTGAACCTTGACAGCTACACATGTGGCAAGTTCCTCCTATTTAAACTGCCCTTTCTTTGGATGTGGGGGGGGGGGGGGGGTAAGCAAGTTCATTCTTGTGCTGCTTGGCATCTTCAATTTTATTTTAATTAACAGTTAATAAATGTGAGTCCCATGATAAATAATGAAAGGCCTAGAATGAAATGCATGATAGTTCTATAAATCCCCCTCTTTCACCTGCATACATGCATGTGTAATTACACTACTATTTTTTGTGGGGGGGTTTTCTGCAAATCTTTGCCCATTTAAAAAAGATTTAATAAAGCTCTGATCTCTGGCCTACATCTAAGCCTTGCAGTGTGGTCATAAAATATAAGATATGGTATTTTTCTGAAACTCTAACTACTAGTGATAATAAAACTTTAGTAGAGTTGTGATGGTAATAATAATAATAATAATAATAATAATAATAATAATAATAATAGCAAAATACAACTACTACTACTACTGCTACTACTACTAGTAATACTAATAAAATTCATTGGTATTATTAGTGGAAGTAGTATCTAGTAAACTGCATATAGCTACAGATAAAAAGGGGTACATTTTTGCCAGTACAACTTTGCATTTAAACACTAACATACTTATTGGAATACATAAAATAATGAACAGAAATGTTCCCAGCAATTTAACTGGTACCCACATAATTTTAAAAAAAAGTAGGTAAAAATGGCTTGCTTATTACATTTTTTTAAAATTCTTATATGCTTAAAAACCTCGAAGGCCTTGCTGGAAATGACATAAAAATGAAAACTGTAGAATTTTATTTTTCATGGCACAGATCAAATATATGGAGTTACAAACGGTGTGCTTTCAAAAAACGATGCATGCAGCACTTTCTTAGCACACATGCATAGTCACCAATGATAACGCATGTAAAATAAATAAAGGCTTATGTTTATGATCCAGTTTATAATATATATGCATTAGTCTTAAACTAGGCCTTCACCTGTTGGGCCCATACAAGTCCCATCTATTAACTTTGAGCCAAACACTATCCAATTACTATATCACTGTTTTATTTTTAATTTAAAATAACTAATATGGATTAAAAAAACAGTGCACATTCCATGTCTTACGAAGAAATGTATTGCAGCAATAGCTAGAGGTGTCATTTATTGACTTAACCTAGATAGCATAATGTGTGTAGGATGTGAGAGAGCTCCCTTTCCCAGAGGTGGCTCTGGAGCTTCTGACTGTTTGGAGGGGTATCCTGTGAATGGAACCCCTGACCGTTGACGACGTCACGGGGCCCAAACAGGGATTCTCCAGAGGGGCACAGGAAAAGGGAAGGGGGGGCACAGGGAAAGGGAAGGGGGGCACAGGGGTGAGAAATAGAAAGAGCTTTGAATGGAAAGCTAGGGAAAGGTGAAAGGTCAACCCGGGAGCTCAGTCCCTACCACGTGATGGAGAGCATGCACTCTGTGCAAAAGAGCCTCAAGCTTAACCCCTACAGCACAAACCATTATTACTGCATGTATATTTAATGCACAAGTCTATCACAGCTGTGCTTTTATCACCGAGATAAAAAGGAGACTGACCCTTCCTGCCTACACTGCCTGTATTGACTAAGTGTGATTTGTTATGATTGCTTGCAAAACTCTGCTTTTCAAATGTATCGACAAACTTTACATTGTCATCATCTACTGTAGTACAGTTACCAATGCCATAACAAGCTTGAGAAAAAAAAAGAGCTTGTTCTGCTCTATATATAATAAAATCTTATCTCTGTACATACTAATACAAATTCCACAAGTATTGCAATGAGTGACTTTGCTCAAAATAGGTTCAAATTTAGGAAGTAGCCTAGGCCACACAGAATGCAGAAGAGGGGGTTACCCTGTTACTCTGAAATAAGGTTCTCTAATGCAGGCGTTGTTGCCTGGGCCATTTTAAGTCCATTGAGCTGCAATGATCAGCCAAAATTAATGTATCTCACAATGGACTATGTCAGACAAAAGAAATGCAGTTCTAAGGGAAATGCAAAACTTCAAATCATTAATTAGGATTTTTTGAAAAAAATAAAAAGAGAGAAAGAAAGAGAGATTCAGACAAATGCTCTTTGTTGTGTTGATGAATTTGTTTTTGGATGCACCACAATTCAGGAATTCTTCTAACCGCATAGCCAGTGGACCATGTTTAGAAGTTAAATGTCCTGTCTATAGGATGAGTTACATGTCACACAGCTGGGTAACTAGTTTAGTGCTATTTTATGAATGCGTGTCTCGCATTTATTTGTTAACATATTATGAAAGCCATACATGTAAGGATAAACTGTTCCAGACACCCTCTGTGTAAGGACAAAAGTAATAATGGGAACAAGCCCAAAAGTACAGGGTTACGAAAAAAAATGGAAATAATGAAACCAGAATTGTTTTATAAGGCAATTTTAGAACATGTAATTTGTGTTGTATTCATTTTAGGTTTTTAATGGTTTCTATGTTTATTTTTAAATTGTATATCCTGTAATGACAAAAGCACAGGGCTGTAAATACACCCTCACCACCATGACACTGATAATCATGTTTATTAATAGTATTATGATTTATAATAATATTTTTCTACTAATATTATTATGCACTTGTTTTATAGATGGTGGGTTTGGATGATAAAAGTGAAATAGTTTTTTTTTTTTTTTAATAACTGAGATAAATTGCTGGGTCTGGTTTTACAGAAGCTCGGTCCTCTGTTATTTTGGGGGTCTATGGACATTGATAGCTATGCATTATATTAATGTCACTGTCCCCGCCCACCTCCTCTAACCCCAACCTAACCACATCATCTCCCCCTTTCTCTACTCCTTGCCCTGGCTGCAGCTCTTGGCAATGCTACAAACAAGGGGATTATAGAATATATACATGTGTCAGGCTGTAAGCAGGAAGGTAGCATCCTTATGTGTGGTTAACACTTTATGAGCCAAATAGCTTGGAGGTCTCAGCAGAGATCAGGGCAATAAGAAATCTGGCTGCAGCTCACACTTTCCACAACTTGATACATTTTTGTGTGTGTTTTTTTTTTTAGAAAATACTTGGTAGCCAGTGACCAACACATGTTAAACAGGCTCAGCTTGGGTCTTCAGCCATACAAAAATCAAAAAATATTATGTAATAAAATGTCCTTATATAACTAGATTTTTATAAACATGATCATTAGGCAAGGGGAAAAGGATATACGAATGTAAGCATGTGTTCGCTTAAAGCTGATTAGGTGTCTGATATAAACATAGGTTCACTCCTTTAACGTCACCAAGAACAAGAGAGAGGAAGATACACATGTTTGCTCGTAGATGAAAATCCTATAGCGCAGGCCATGTGTAGTGTAGAGGGCCAAATACAATTTGTAATGTGTTGAAATTAGGATGGTTTGAGTGACAATATTTATTAGAGAATAAATGTATAACATGTCAGTGCAGTCAGGTAAAACAAATCAAATGGCATGATTTTTTTTTATACTCTGAAATACCTGTTAACCTGAATGTATTTGAACAGGGCCTGGAAATGTGTCCCTTCCATGCAAACAGCATGGTAGGGCACTGGCAATATAATGCAAACAGAGGGCTTGGCATACAATTCTGTTGTATTGGCTTTGCATTTGGTTCAGAAGGACTCAGAACCAATTTCCACATTCAATATATATATATATATATATATATATATATATATATATATATATATATATATATATATATATATATCAATGACATATATCACAAGATAACAGTGGCAACGTTATTCCTTTCTGAACATATTGGAGTATACTATGTACATTACAATACTTAATTTTTTTCTATGACAATTATACATCATTTTATCTTTCATTTACGTAATTAAATATTTCTATGATTGCTAAGTTAATAAATATTCGAGCGCCGTAGTGGAGGATAAAATGCTATTCTGTCGATGATGTTTTTCATGTTTTTTTGGCTTACCATATTCACCTTATATAAAGTCCTAGGCGAACCCCATGTATCTATGTATTGTAATAGGTATGGAATGATGTTGGGGGTGACACCACACCATATTATGTTTCTGCTGTTTTTCATGAAAATCATCTTGGGTATTACAATTTAAGAATACCAGATAGCAAATTAATATGTAAGAGGCTTGCAATATGTAATGTATTATAGCGCATAATACAATAAATGGTATCGCTCATAAAGCTACATGTCTTAGGCTGACCATACATTATACAACTTTCTTGTACAATTTTTCTTTAGAGTTATCAAAACCAAATACAATCATATATCATGTGTATACAATAAGGCAGGTGCTTGCACTGCATAGTTGAAGGTATAGGCTGGCCATACATTATACCATTTTCTTATTCAATTTCCCTTTAGATTTAGCAAAACCATATAATATAAGGTCAAACCGAAACACTTTTAATTTGTATGCAATCAGGCAGGCCCTTGCACTACATAGTGAAAAGTAAATCTAAGGCTGGCCATACATTATAGCATTTTCTTATTCAATTTCCCTTTAGATTTAGCAAAACCATATAATATGAGGTCAAACCTAAACACTTTTTAAGTGTATGCAGTCAGACAGGCCTTTGCACTACATAGTTGAAGATAAATCTAAAGGAAATTGAATAAGAAAATAGCATAGTGTATGGCCAGCCTTCAGGAAATTCAATGTGAAAATTGTATACTGTATGTCCAGTCTTAGGCCCCATACACAGTATTAGATTTTATGCAGATTTTTGTCTTCAGATTTACCAAAACCATGGGCCTGCCTGATTGCGTACAAATTTATACTCTTAAGGTTTGACCTCATATTATATGGTTTTGGTAAATCTGAAGATAAAAATCTGCAGAAAATATAATAGTGTGTATGGGGGTCTAAAGCTGGCTGCACACTATACAGTTTTCTTGTACAACTTTCCCTTAGCTTTACCAAAACCATATATGAGGTCAAACCTAAACACTTTCAAACTGTATGCAATCAGGCAGGCCCTTGCACTACATAGTTGAATGGAAATATAAAGGAAATTGAACAACAAAAATTGTATAATGTGTATCTAGCTGGTTCCCCGAATGTGTATTGTGTGCAGAAACGTAGGAAATTGTCACAAAACAAATATACATCAGAGTCAGAGCAGGACTTGTTGAGTGTTTATTATTATTATCAAGAATATGTGTATTTTTTTTAGCAGGTATGTGCTTAGTAAAGTGTTACAGTGCAATATTGTTAAAATATAACACACCTCAATGCATTATAGTGAAATTTAAAAAATATATCTATATATTGCTGGGAGGTCTAAGAGAACTGCTGATAATGCTGATGTGTGGCATTCAAGGGGTTATAAGTCTTTTAGCAGGGGGGGGGGGGCAGTCATTGCATAATACACATGAAGCCTGGGTAGAAATTGCAGGCTTATGCTGATAATATTGTATATGGCCTTTGAATAATTTCCTGTGCCATTCTGCCTTATGCCATCCAAGGGTCCGGGATACAACACTCAACCCCCCCCCCCCCCCCAACCAGGCAACCTGTAGACTTGCTAAGACATCAAGTGTCTACTTATGCCCTGCCAAGCAAGATGCCCTGTCCAGCCAGAGTAACCCAAAGTGCTGCCCTTTGGAAAGATGCCTGGCTGGCTGATCTGTGGAATTTTAAAAGGAATGCCATGCTCTTGAAATCCCCAAAGTGTGCCATGCTACCTTGTGCCCTACCAGCATTTTGGCAGGAGGAGTGTAAAGGGTGAGGAGGGGGGGATCCTGGAGTCTGCCAGTACATAGTCCTCAAGTAAGCTCCTTTAGAAGTACAGTCACAGCAGCTTGCCATGATGCCCAATGTAATCTGGCCGGTCTGCCATGATGGCCTGTGTAATGCCTGCCCATGATGCTCTGTTCTGTCCTGTGTAATCCCATCAGTGATTTTTATGAGTCCCACCAAGATATTATCTGCTTATCCAGTTAAGTGTGACCAACGACCGTGCTGTCGCATGACCCAGGCATGTTGGGCTATGACGTTCAGCCTTTAATTCCCAGTGCCACCCCAGCTCCATGGTGCATACTTCTGCTGGGACCACACTGCACACACTCAGCGATCCCCCCTTTTCCTCTCTCTATTTGCTTTCTCCTCCTCCTCCCCCCCCCCCCCCTCCTCCCCCCTTGACACATTCTGATCATTTTACCCTATGTTGTCCTACATAAAATAAAACGACTTTCCAATACATGCCCCCACCGCCAGCACACAGCTCATAATCCCGATTCCGCCAGTTGATGGGAACTGTCTACACCCCGGTGGCGTAAATAAAAAGACAGTTCGGCGCGCCTAGGCGCGTTGCTGGCTGTTGCGGCAAATGATAGAGCAGCCCGCCGCATTCAAACCCGCACATCGCTTCATTCGGGCAACACAAATATGGTAAAGGTGGTGATTTATCAAGCTGGACAGGGAGAGGAAAGGTGGACAAAAAATATAAACATCCATTTCTTCCTATGCCTTGTAAGACCGCAAAGAGGAGGGGGAAAGATCCAAAAGTGACCGTCTTTGTTTCCTCCATTGTCTGCACACAGGAGCCCGGGGGAGAGGAGAGGAAACAACACAAATACACACAAATGTCTACCTTGCCTTGTATCTGATCCAAGATCCAGGGCTGTCCATCCAGCAAGCAGGAGATCCAGGCTGGCAGAGGACCTTACACCGTGCATCCCATTTATTAATCGCCAGGGAAGCTGACTTTCTTTTAGGATTAAGTTGCTGAGCACGTTGTGGCAAGATGGAGACCCCCGCCTTGTGAAAGTGTCACGTTTAGGACCTCCAATTCCACCCAGAGAGGGAGAGCAGAGAGGCTCTGAACTTTCAAAAGAAGGGGCCTTGCTTTATCCCTCTCTCTGCCTCTTTCCCTCTCTGAAAACTTGCTAAATACACCCTATTATACATTGTTTTATTTTTATTTTTTTACACTGACACAATCTAACAACCCAACACATGATAATAAAAATAAATAAAGCAAAGAAAAGACAACCACAACAATAAAATAACATAAAATATCCACCTGGTCAGTGCATTGTTTTTCTTTGCTAGAACCCAAAAACAGCACATATGATACAAAATAAAAAGTGTGCAACAAAAGAAATAAAGCAAAGAAAAGACAACAACAATAACACAACAATAAAATAACATAAAAGATCCACCTGGTCAGTGCATTGTTTCAGAACCCAAAACATATAATAAAAAGTGTGCAACAAAATAAAACGAGGAAACAAAAGTCATAGAAACAATAAATTAACATAAAATATTCATCTGCTCGGTGCATACTTTTCTATATATCCTACTAACAGCACAAAATGATAAGAAAACGTGTGCAAGAAAATAAAACAGCAAAGTCACAAGAGCAACAGCACAATAAAATAGCAGAAAGATTCACACCGGGACGGTGCATTGTTTGCAATAGGAATTTTACAAACTAATTAACCCTTTAACACGAATGATGAACCCCTTGGGCTCAAAAGACAAAAGATAAGGACTCCTATTTTCCTCATATTTTAAAAATGACGATTGTTCTATTCAGCGGTGGATTTGAATATTATGATGTCCTCGCTAAAAATGAAGAACCTTCCCCTCTGAATTCAGCATTTCGTCCAATTTTCATAAACATTGTTATCTTTATTTTTTTTCCCCAATAACAGTAGCTGCTGCAGCTGTTGATATACATTGATACATATAGCAATTGATACAATCGGCTCTATTGATAAATATAGCAGCTGATACATTCAGATACATTGATACATATAGCAATTGATATATTTGGCTATACATTGATACATAAAGCAGCTGATACATTTAGATATATTGATACAGTGAAACAAATTATACATTTAAATACAATGATACATATAGCAATTGTTACGTTTAAATACATTGATATATATATATATATATATATATATATATATATATATATATATATATATATATATATATATATATGTATATATATATATATATATAGAGAGAGAGAGAGAGAGAGAGAGGATAATACATTTAGATACATTGATACATAGAGAGAGACAGAGAGAGAGAGAAAATAATACATTTAAATACATTGATATACATATGGCAAAAGAGAGAGAGAGAGAGAAAGAGAGAGAGAGAGAGAGAGAGAGAGAGAGAGAGAGAAATAATACATTTAGATACATTGATATATATATATATAGATATATATATATATATATATATATATATATATATATATATATATATATATATATATATATATATAGAGAGAGAGAGAGAGAGAGAGAGAGAATAATACATTTAGATACATTGATATATATATATATATATATAGAGAGAGAGAGAGAGAGAGAGAGAGAGGGAGAGAGAGAAATACATTAAGATACATTGATATAGAGAGAGAGAGAATAATACATTTAGACACATTGATATATAGAGAGAGACAGAGAGAGAGAGAGAGAGAGAGAGAGAGAGAGAGAGAGAGAGAGAGAGAGACAGACAGACAGACAGAGAGAGAGAGAGAGAGAGAGAGAGAGAGAGAGAAATACATTAAGATACATTGATATAGAGAGAGAGACACAGAGAGAGAGAGAGAGAGAGAGAGAGAGAGAGAGAGAAAATAATACATTTAGACACATTGATATAGAGAGAGAGAGAGAGAGAGAGAGAGAGAGAGAAAATAATACATTTAAATACATTGATATACATATGGCAAATGATACATTTAGATACATTGATAAATATAGCATTTAATACGTTCGGCTATATTGATACATATAGCAGCTGATATATTTAGATACATATAGCAAATGATACATTTAGATACATTGATACCTATAGCAATCGATATATTTGGCTATATTGATACATAAAGCAGCTGATACATTTAGCTAAATTGATAGATATAACAAATGATACATTTAGATACATTGATACATATAGCACACGATACATTTAGATACATATAGCAAATGATACATTGATACGTGTAGCAATTGATATATTTGAGTATATTGATACATAAAGCAGCTGATACATTTAGCTACATTGATACATATAGCAAATGAGATACATTTAGCTACATATACATATAGCAAATGATACATTTAGATTAATTGATACATGTAGCAATTGATATATTTGAGTATATTGATACATAAAGCAGCTGATACATTTAGCTACATTGATACATATAGAAAAGTATACATTTAGATATATATATGATAGATATTGCAATATATATATATATATATGTGTATATATATGTATATATATATATATATATATGTGTGTGTGTGTGTGTGGCTATATTGATGCATACAGCAGTTGACCACATATGGTACAATCAATGCATTTGGCCACATTGATAAGTATTGCAATTGATACATTTGTAGCTTTGCTGAGTTTACTAGGAACGTTTCTTTATTGAAGTATTTGCTCCTGATGTGATCTTAACAAACTGTTTAACAAACAAAATTGGCCAATCTGCCTATTATTTATTAGCCATTCAGGGAATAATAGTTTAATAATAATGAGCTCAGGACTCATTTAGATCTTGCAGATTGGACGAATGCTATTCATAGTCTTTGCCTTCCATGAGCAGATACATTTGCAATGTTTTGGACTAGATTGTGATTTAAGGATTTGCTTTGTATTGGAAAAGTTTCTCGAGTCCTGAAATAAAGAAAAAGCAAAATACAAGAGGAGCAGAAGGTGGTCAAACTGGATATCTGACAATGCAATAGCCACAGGCTACACTACACCTATAATCCTATATGGGATCTCAGTGGAATCTACAAATACATGCTAATTTTCAGAATGGGCGAAAAATACCTTTCTGGGGGTACAATTAAAATAAATAGGCCCACCTATGGAAAAAATGTCCCTTTGGAGGGGTTCCTGTCAACATTTAATGGGAATTAAAAGATTATTTCTGTGCAAGCATCATTTATTTATTTAAGTCACAAAAAGAAGGCATTGTTTTATCAGCTCCATGATTACGGCGTCCTTTAGGCCAGTTGATACCATTACAGATAAGGGGATGTGCCTGTGGCGTTAGATTAGATCCTGCTTCCCTTCCCCTCCCCCACTCATTGCTCTTGGAATGGTCAGCCAGCACTTCAGTCTCCCTGTGGCTCTCAGAATGATGTGGGTGTGGGGTGGGGTGGGTGGGGGTGTCCTGGTCACCAGCGGATTGTGTGCCACTCACATAAACCAATACCAAGTCTGCTGCTGGTTTTCATCTTACCCAAACCAGTACAGTGAAAATGATTGCTCAGGCATGAATTCAACTTTTTTGTTTTCTATTTCTTTTGCTTTTTTTTAATTATTATTATTTTTACTTTAGGTATTTAGTGCTTGCACCATTGTCTGTTTTTTTTTTTTAATGCAAACTTTACAGAAACAGCCCCCACCCCACCCACCTTCTAGG
The DNA here is from genome assembly GCA_029574335.1 of Rana kukunoris. NCBI lineage: Eukaryota > Metazoa > Chordata > Amphibia > Anura > Ranidae > Rana > Rana kukunoris. Next base: position 47,846,782 of record CM056053.1, on the reverse strand, counting down.
CAAATCCTCTCTACACACAAGGATTTGCAAATTTAGAAAGCCTGCATTGAATTCTAGCTGGGTCAGGGGGCAAAAAGAGGGTAAAAGGTCAGTGCATTGTGAACAAGGGTCACTACACAACATGGCATGCAGTATGTGTCCACAACCCCCCCCCCCCCCCATTGCAAACTGCTACTTAGGAATTCAACGTTGGCTTTTTGCATTTTATAATTTTTACTATTATTATTTTTATTGGCCACAAATAGACCAGTAAGAACAAACAGGGCTGTAAAAAGAGAGCGAGAGAGAGAGTGGGAGAGAGGGGGGGGAGGGGGGGGGGGGGGGGGGGGGGAGAAGCTCCAGAGGAGATCCCATCACATGTCAGAAAGTCAAGGCAAGCATTCCCCAGTATGAGGAAGGAGCAGTAATGAAAGCTTTAGACATTAATTATATCCCACTCTATATCTATATCTATCTATCTATCTATCTATCTATCTATCTATCTATCTATCTATCTATATATATATATATATATATATATATATATATATATATATATATATATATATATCAATGTATATAGATAGATAGATAGATAGATAGAGAGAGAGAGAGAGAGAGAGAGAGAGAGAGAGATAGATAGATAGATAGATAGATAGATAGATAGATTTAGGGGAGCATATGCTGAGTGTTTGCATAGAAGTAATGAAAGCTTTAGACATTATATCCCTATATATAGATAGATAGATAGATAGATAGATAGATAGATAGATAGATAGATAGATAGATAGATAGATATATAGATAGATAGATAGATAGATAGATAGATAGATAGATAGATAGATAGATAGATAGTTTTAGGGGAGCATATGCTGAGTGTTTGCATAGAAGTAATGAAAGCTTTATACATTATATCCCTATATATATCTAGATAGATAGATAGATAGATAGATAGATAGATAGATAGATAGATAGATAGATAGATAGATAGATAGATAGTTTTAGGGGAGCATATGCTGAGTGTTTGCATAGTAGTAATGAAAGCTTTATACATTATATCCCTATATATATCTAGATAGATAGATAGATAGATAGATAGATAGATAGATAGATAGATAGATAGATAGATAGATTTAGGGTAGCATATGCTGAGTGTTTGCATAGTAGTAATGTATGGCTGACACGGGTCAGTGTAGTCAGTCTCTGCCCAATAACAAAGCAGCCTTTCCCCTTCCCTGGACACATGCTGGATTGCACACACGGTGGGAATTATTTGGATAGTCACAGCACAATTTACCATTTAAATAGTACATTTGGCTAAGGTATTTTGACAAGCAAATGTGATTCCACGTCATAGGTTAATATCGTGACGATGGCAAAGAGCACATGCGTGTCTCTTCATATTTCCTTTGTGTCTACGTATATGTGAAATAGTTCATTTAAAAATAATAAATAAAACAATTGGATCGCTGCTCTTATTGCCTGTCCTGTTGGCATGGCTTATATAATAGAGTGGGCAACCCCCGACGTGTGAGCATTGGAAAGTCAGCGCGAGTTATCTGCACATCTATATGGGGAAAGGGGGGGGCTATTTACTAATGTGCTCGATGTCACGCTGAACAGTGAAGTAAACACACGCGCGCCCAGAGCCTCTGTGGGCATTCGGAGTGGGCAGAAAGTAACCCTAATACTAGTAAACTAACTAATGTGGTATTTTTGCCGTGCAAGATTATTATGCATTGTGTGCAGGACAAGTGTGTTTTTTCTTGTTTCCTTATATTCTCCAATCTCTCTCTCTCTCTCTGCACAAATATATTTATCTATCTAACTAACTATTTACCTACCTATCTATCTCCCTATCTATCTATTCATACCCACTATTGTGTCTTGCACCTACTATTTAAATGTATTTTATTTTGTCTATATGTCTATCTGTCTATCTATCTATCTATCTATCTATCTATCTATCTATCTATCTATCTATCTATCTATCTATCTATCTATCTATCTATCTATCTATATATCTATCTATCTATCTCATTTTCTGATTTCTATACATGCTCAAATACCTACTACACACTAGTATATTTGTGTGTTGGACATACTGATACTAATAGGCAAATGTCCCATTAAATTAAAGTCCTATTGTGGTATTTATTTAGGATTGTTGTGCATGGTCCTGGTCTCCCGTGTGTGTTTTTTCTTTGACAATGTCCCTCAATTATAACATCTATCTATTTGCTATTTATCTATCTATCTATCTATCTATCTATCTATCTATCTATCTATCTATCTATCTATCTATCTATCTATCTATCTATCTATCTATCTCACATACTGGCACAGCTGTCTAATGATTGTTTCGATCAAAGAATCTGCCTGTTTCAGACGGCTTATCTATCTATCTATCTATCTATCTATCTATCTATCTATCTATCTATCTATCTATCTTTCTATTCATCCATAACTATACTTGCACCTTCCATACCTTCTATGTATTTGTATATTCGTTTATGATATGTACTTTAGACACAAAATACACTATAGCCATTTATCTATCTATCTATCTATCTATCTATCTATCTATCTATCTATCTATCTATCTATCTATCTATCTATCCATCAATTTACCAGTCGGTATAATGCTATCTATCTAGCTATATTATATTCTTATTACTATTCACTAAATGATATATCTACTATGTAATAGTATATAAGTGTGTGATTAATACGAATACTAATATGTGTCTATCAACCTATCTATCTGGCTTATATCCATATTGCTATACCCATATTTACATATTTATTTATGTAATATTGTATGATTTATATTTATAATAATGAATCTATCTATTTATCTATCTATCTTGTATACATATTTCTATACACCTATATACGTCATAGTGTTATTAATTTATAAAACTGGAGAGTGCAAAATCTACTGCAGCTGTGCATAGTAGCCAATCTGCTTCTATCTTCAGCTTGTTCAATTAGGCTTTGGCAATAAAACCTGAAAGCTGATTGGTTTCTGCTGTACACATACTTACACAACCACTATGTAAATGTATAATACGTTTGTTTGATATCTATCTATCGTATCTATCTATCGTATCTATCTATCTATCTATCGTATCTATCTATCTATCTATCTATCTATCTATCTATCTATCTATCTATCTATCTATCTATCTATCTATCTATCTATCTCTCTCTATCTATCATATATGTATTCCTGTATATAGTGTAATGCAACACTGTTTGGCCACTGTCTAAACAAACTATCTATCGATATATATATATCTATATATATATATATATATAGATATATCTATCTATATATAGATAGATATATATCTCTATATAGATAAAGAGATATATATATAGTACATTGTACCCATATTTACATATTTATTATGTAATATTGTATGATTTATATTTATAATAATGCATCTCTATCTATCTATCTATCTATCTATCTATCTATCTATCTATCTATCTATCTATCTATCTATCTATCTATATCATATACATATACATATTTATATACACCTACATACGTCATAGTGGGGTTGATTTACAAAAAAGAGTGCAAAATCTGATGCAGCTGTGAATAGTAGCAAATCAGCTTCTATCTTCAGCTTGTTCAATTAGGCTTTGGCAATAAAACCTGGAAGATGATTGGTTTCTGCTGTACACATACTCACACAACCACTATGTATAGTTTGCTTGATATCTAGCTATATATCTACCACTCTCTTTCGTATCTATCGTATCTATCTATCTATCTATCTATCTATCTATCTATCTATCTATCTATCTATCTATCTCTGTCTATCGTATATGTATTCGTGTATATAGTGTAATACAACACTGTTTGACCACTGTCTAAACAGACATACTGCTATCTATCTATCTATCTATCTATCTATCTATCTATCTATCTATCTATCTATCTGTATATAGATATCTATCTATATAGTAGATTGCAGTATTGCACATAGTATGTAGCTGTAGATGGCTGTGTGTGTGCACAGTGGGCAGTCTGGTATCAGTGCCTGGGCTTTGAGGCTTTGTACAGTGAGGGTCCCCCTCTTGAAGAGTTTTAGGTGAGATTAGCACATGCAGCAACAAAGCTGCTCGCAGCTTTAACTTTCATCCCAAATAATAAGATTCATCTTTAATTTTCCTGCTGATCCCGTTGTCCGGTATTCACATTAATAATCTGCACCATAAATGTTGCTAACTATTGATCGAAATCCCCCGTGTCGATGCAAATCCATCTTGAAGTCCCAGCCTTTCATGTAGGCAGGAGCAGGGGCCCTCTATTGGGCTCGACCCCCAATGTGTCTGCTAAAAAAAAAAAAAAGGATCCCATATAGGCAAAGTGTGCTGATGGCTGTTCTGCCTGTCACCATTACCCCCAAAATGATGGGCAGATCTCGGGAACAAAAGCTGTCTGGGTGTAAAGTGGAGAATATGGAAGAGATATATAGAGCAGAAAGTCAGGGTCAGTCACATTCCATAGGACCTCCAAACTATGGGGCCACCCCCTCCCAAATTACCCCAACTCTTAATCACTATAGATTGGCCAAATTATTTTCTGGGGCCTTCTATAGCCTGCAATCTGAGGACCTTCTTTTTTTTGGCTGTTTAAAAGGCTGCTATTCCCTCTACAGAGGAAAAGCAGACTCAGCCAACCCTCTACCTACAATTCCTAAAATAAGAAACAAAAAAAAAAACAAAAAAAGTGAGAGGTCACACAGGAAACCAGCAGTGTACACACAGCGTATGCCCAGGTGTATAGCATTTATTTTATTATTTATGAGACTTTATTTACCTTTTGTCTGTAATGCATAACAAAATAAAATGAACATGGTGAATTGCAGGACTTGAAGGGGCAGTTCCTTGAAGAGATAGTAACCCCTTCACCCCCTTCTACATTGTATGTGGCAGCTGGATGTATAGATTACGTTGGGATACAGCGTGCAGACGATGTTCTGGCTTCATTCTATAGGATCATTGTTCATCTGACGTCTGGGATGTCGCCACCTGAGCCGTCGCGTTGCTGTGCAGAGGCGTCCATCGGTCCAGGCGTTGGGTCTGTCCGTCTGATCCGGTGAAAAAAAAGAAAAAGCTCTCGGTGTATATAAAGCCCAAAGCCAGCTTGTCTTTGCATCTGCTCCTAGGCATCAGATCTGCTCTCAAGCCTTCCTACCTGATGTCCCCCTCATTAAAATTGCCAATCCATTTAAAATGTCAAGAGAGGAGCGACTGCAAAACACAACTGTAAACGTAGAACCTTAATTACCTGCTTAAAAAAAAAAAACATGCTGGGGTAAAAAAAAAAAAATGCACTAATGAAACCAAAATGTAAATGTGCATTCTATAAGGCATAGATTAATTTTCTGCAAAAAAAAAAAAAAAACTCCTTTTGCAATCCTGATCACAATTAAAATGCATTGGTCACAAATATATATATTTTTAATATAATGTTCTGTGTGTATGTTGGGTGCGAGTCATATAGAATCTCATAAAAAAAAAAAAAGAAGAAGAAAAAAGTAGTTGAGTGTTGGGGCCAGATGAGTACAGTTGGAAGTTCAGAGCTTGCAAAAAAAAATAAAAAATTAAATAAAAATGAGATGCTACCTTCCGCAAAAAGAAGAACTGCCCCGACGCCTTCCAGCCTTCCATTGTGCCGCAACCAGAGCGTGCAGCAGCTGCTTTCCGCCGCGGCAATCCTGACGCCTGCAGCAGCAGCAGCAGCAGCAGCAGACCAGGGGAAGGGGAAGAGGGTTGCATTGGGTGCCTTGAAGTTACTCTTTTTTTTTTTTTTTGTCATCCGGCTCGTTTCATTTTCGAAATTGTACATATTTGTGTCTTTTTCCGGAGCGACCCTGCAGACAACTCTCCGCAAACGCTGAGCGCTGCCGCTGCCGGGCGCCGCTGCTGATCTGCAGCTGCAGAGAGGAAAATCAAAGAATAAAACACGACAAAAAAAAGGGTAAGTAGTTCCATCTGAATATCTGCTGGTGATATTTTGGCAACTTTGGGTTAATATTATATATTATATACTATCCCTTTGTCTCTCTCATATATATAGATATAGGTATAAATATATTGATATATATATATATATATATATATATATATATAAAGGAAAAGGAAAATTGGCAAATAAAAGGCACATAGCATGGAAAGATGTATATAGTAAAATGCGAAAATACGTTATTTACTTTAGAAGGGGAGGTGGCATTATAAGAGTATGCTAATTAGCCGGAGATTTTTTTGGAGGGGGGGGGGGAGAGGGGGTGGAATATCAATTTTTATTGCATCACCTGTCAGGAGTGTCCAATCAGCGTTGGCTTTAGGGGAATTAATTGATGAAGGTGTCTCCGGACGGACTCACTATACTGTGTCATTTTATTTAGAGCTAAAGCAGCGGCGGGAAGTGCAGCTTGGTGTGTCGCTTGGTCCCTGCGAACATTCCTTTATTCGCAGGGGCCCCCCTACACCAATGGAACCGGGGGCATTAAAGGGACCCAGGTACTGGGCATCGCAAGCTCTGCCTTGAACAATAGAGATCTAGTTTTTTTTCTTTTTTTTTTTTTCTCCCCACCCTGAATACACTGGAGAAGCTCCTTTCTGTGGCTTTAAGATCAGTATGCATTGCCTATTCTTGGATATACACGAACACAGAGAGACAGAGGTGACTGCAGAGTTTAAGGAGCAATAATAGCCTTTTGTTATTTTTTTTTCTTCTAGCAGGATGCCTTGAGACTACAAGCCTCAGATCCCCCCCACCCCATCCTTCTGGATTTTTTTTTCTTCTTCCCTGCAATCTACGTGTAGGATTTTTTTTCTTGCTCTGCCAATGTTGGGGATGCTATGACCCAAGCCATGGAAGACCTGGAATGTGGCTATGAAGTAGTAGATGGAGTCAGGTTGGGCTACCTGGTCATCAAAGGCAAGCAGATGTTCGCCCTGTCCCAGGTCTTCACTGATCTTTTGAAGAACATCCCTAGGACCACAGTGCACAAGCGCATGGACCATTTAAAGGTGAAGAAGCACCACTGCGACCTGGAGGAGCTCAGGAAGCTCAAAGCCATCAACTCCATCGCCTTCCATGCGGCCAAGTGCACTCTGATCTCCAGGGAGGACGTGCAAGCACTCTACACCTCCTGCAAGACTGAGAGGGTCCTGAAGACCAAAAGGAAGAGCAGAGCCCTGCCAACAAAGGAGCTGTTACCTGGGGAGCCCCCATCCCCCGACCCCTTTTCTGGATTTTGGAAGGAGAACAAAGTTTGGCTGGGGTTGAATGAGACCGGCCAGCCAATGAAGAGAAAAGCTTTCGCTGCTCGGGACTTGCTACCGGCGGCCGATCTACCTCACTTTTTAAGTCAATACACTGGCCGCGGCTATTCGGGGCTCCCCAGGTCGCCTTGCAAAACCCCCCTAGACTATGAAACTACTCAGATCCCCGGGGACTGTGTAGGAGCCTACCCCAACAGCCTGCCTTATATCAGGGGAGTGCTGTGCAGCAAGCACCCTGCCTATTACTACCACCACCACCATCACCACCACCACCACCAGTCAGCCATTGCCCACACCAAGCTAGGAGGCTTCACTTACAGGTACAAGAGGAAAAGGACTTCTGCGGGCAAGGATCCGTTCCAGGGTGAGCTCCTCTTCATCCCCAAGCCCTACAGATCCAAAGGGGCCCCGGTGTGCCTGGAGAGGGTCCACCTGGTCAATGGCTTCTGCCCTCAGCACCTGGCCACCCTGCAGGACGTTTACACCAGCGACTCAGAGTCCAGCTCGGCCAACGACTCAGACTTCGGCTCCAGCCTGTCCAGCAGCAGCAACAACTCCTCGGACGAGGAGGAGGAAGAAGAGGAGGAGGAGGAGGAAGAGGGCAGCCTGTCTGACTCCACTGAGGTCAGCTCAGAAGAGGAGAGCTCCTCTGATTCGGACAGCAGCTCGGTGTCCAGCCAGGTGTCGGTGGAGAGCATTCGTTTCCGCAGGACCAATTTTTCCATCAAGCCCCCCCAGCAGCCCCCATGTCAGGAGCCCAGGTCCCCCAGCCCCAGAGCTGCTGTTGCTGCTCACTGTGACATCAAAACTGAAAGCCAAGACTGGAGCCAGCAGAGCTGGGGGAGCAGGGCCCCTGCAGACCCCCTCCCTGAACCTAGAGCCCCATACCCATCCCCTGGCTTCTCATCTTCCCCTGGATTTTCCTCTTCCTCTGGATTTTCCTCTTCCCCTGGATTTTCCTCTTCCCCTGGATTCTCCTCTTCTCATGCAAAAAGGACTGAGCAGGCAGAGGGGGGCTTTGCACCTAGCCCAAAGAAAAACAATGCATTCCCACCACAACAAAGAATACACAAGGAGGCCAAGCCATGCCTTCAGCCTCCCCCCAGCCCCCCCAGCTCCTCCGCAGAGGCAACAGACGCCTGCGCCCGGGCGCCGACTCCAGCGGACCCCCCTGCAGACTCCGGGCCGGCTCCGGACCAGGGGGACCCATGCACTGATCTCCCCTTCCTGCACAACGTCAAGATTAAAATAGAGGACAGCAGCGAGGAGTACGAGCACGCCGCCCAGCCTGAGCTCAAATACCAGTGCAATGTCACCAAGGATGAGGATGACAGCGACGGGAACGAGCCTAAAAAGCAGGGGGCTTTGCTGGAAGCCGAGTGCACTGATGACGACCCCCAAACAACTTCGCAGAATCTGCTGACTCCCAGCCAGGCCCCTCCATGCACTTTAGGCACAGCCAAGAAGCCTGAGGACGGAGATTACAAATATGGTGCTAAGGTCAGGAAAAATTACAGGACACTGGTGCTAGGAAAACGAGCTGCTTTGCAGTCACCACCTCCAACCACCGACAAGCCAAATCTGAAAACAGCCAGGAGCCCCCGACCCCCAGGTAAAAGTGCATTTTATCAAGGGACACTGGATGCTTTTACAGTGACCAATAGACGCAAAAGGTTAGCCAACAATGTAGCATCTACACTTAAGAGACCTTTTAATTTCATGGCAAATTTCCCCAGTCCACCATCATTGATTATTGGCAAAGACGGAGATCTAGTCCCTGCCTACTCCTTAAAAAGCACAAAGGACTGCTTCCCACCCCACAAGGCCCATCCTATCTGGAAATGGCATTTGGGTGGAACTGCTATACCTCTTCCTCCTAGTCACAAATTCAGGACATTTCAATCATAACACTTTTTTTTTTTTTATTCTGTGGGGGAATTTATTTTTAAACAAATGGTTGTATCAGCCTGTTTTTTTTAAATATCTATTATTATTAATAATTATTTTTTTGTTTTTTGTTTTTGGAATTATTTGACTTGACATCTCGTGGAGAAGGAAATTGAATGATTTTCACTTGCAATATGGATTTTTTTTCTGGCTACATTCCTCAGACTACTCAGTGCTTAGATACACAAATGAACCCCTGGGTTTAAATGGAAGGTGCTTATTATAATTCACTTTTTGTACCAGTTTAGAAAACAGCCGGTACCTCAATCTATCTACAACACACAACTGTTAAAAAAAAAAGTGTCTCCACAATGATAAAAGAGGATTTGATTTACTACAGAAGACATTTTCACCTTGTGTTGTGTTGGCTTCAAATATCCTGTTAAATTCTGGGAAATGAAACAACAATAAAAAAAAAAATAGTAACATGAAAATCTTATTGGATATTTCAAGTTAACCCAGGCTGGGGTTAAAATGACTTTCTTAGTAAATAAGCCTCGAGTACCAGAAATATGAGCCATTGCATTTCCTGCACTAGATTTTGTAGCAATCTAACTGTTTTAATTGGTTGCACAGCAGGGGACATCCTTTAATTATATTGTGGCAGTTTTTTTTTTATCATAATCTGATTTAAAAAAAAATCCAATAGCAGTTGCACTTATCTGACGTTTTCTGGACTGGAACATTTTTAAGGCCTGAGTCTAGGTCTTGGGAAAATAAGCTGCCTCATCAACTGGTGAAATAAATACTGTCTTTTGTATTTTGTTAAACGCTGTCTTTTTATTATTATTTTTTTAGCTGCACAATATAAGACTTGAGTAGCTGAATTCCACCAATTGTATCCAAAGGTCTCTCTGTTCCCTGTCACTATAGTAAAATAATCTTGTGACTTGGCCTGAGAGAAGTCCACTCAAAAAAAAAGCAACAAAAAAAACTGCAAAAGATAAAATATATGTGGCTTTGTTTAAAGAATATATATATATTAAGACTGTGCAGATGAAGGGATAGACACAGCTGTAAATGTGACAGAGCGAGTATTTGTGTTGATATTGTGATTTTTTTTTATTATTATTATTATGTCTTTGTTGTTTTATTTTTTTTATTTCTTTTGTTAGAAAACCCCAGCCATTAACGTTGTGATACGCAGCATTATACATTGTAGCTCTAAACTTGAATGGTCACCACAAACCTGATTAAAAACAGGAGCATTACTGCACATGACAATCAGAGACGGCTCTCTGCCTTTTGCACTTATAGAACTGAACTAGGTAAATACTGTAGGGAGCAGTCACTGTGTACTTTTTTTTTCTTGTGTAATGTTGTGTTGACAGCAGTAAATCAAAAAAAAAAATTGCGATGGAAATTTGCACTGTTGAAAAGCATGTTTCACCTTCTTTTTTTTAAATTAAAAAGAGAAAAAAACACTGTTTTCTTAAAAAAAAAAAAAAAAACACGATTCAGTAACCCTGAATTATTGCAGCATTGATTGCTAAGGGGGGGGGGGGGGGGGGGGGGGGGGGGGGGGGGGGGGGTTCTCTGGTATTTTTTTTTGCAAGGGGGAAGGGTGAAGTCGACTTTTAATACCTGAAGAAGGGAGATGTAATCATTTTGTATTAAACTGTGTTGGTATTCAATTCTGAAGCGTGTTTTTATGCAGGCTAATTTTCTCAGTGGAGTAAAAAAGAAAAAAAAAAAGAAAAAATAATAAACATTGCACAATTGTCAAGGTCCCTTTAAATGCTTGTGGCTTATAAAAAGAATGGTAACATACAAGGTATTTCCTAATGAAAACCATGTGTCTGGCTACATGAGAGGTCAGCCTGTCTGCTGTTATGGAGTTGCATTGTCTTATTAGGTATCTATAATCATGATACACTGATCAATATAGCGAGTTTAACTTTTTTGTTTTGCTACAAGGCCTAGCAAGCTCTGTGGACCCCAGCAGCTGTTTTTTTTGAGGGTCCAAATACACCTCTTTGGCCGTGTAGGTTTCTTTGTCTGGGGAAATTCAGACATGAACTGGTGTCAGTTTACAATGACCACGTGTCTACAATTCCTCAAAATAAGGTAAAGCCAGAAGTTTGCTGAGCTCTCCCAGAGAAATAGAAGTCTGCCTTAGGGGTGCTAAATCTTGGGTTCAAAGTATCAATATTAATGAATGCCAATGATAAAAAATATGTAGAGGCCAGGGGTATTTTTATGCAAATCATTGTAGACCAGTGCTTTAAACCTGTGTTGGTAACATATTTGAACAAGCTTCAGGTCACCAGCGTGCCCATGGCCCAGTGTTTATGTAGGCACATGTAGCTCAGAGATTATTGAGAGCACACAAGATTAAAAGAAAGGCATGGCCAGGCAAGCAGCCTAATCAATTCCAAAATGTATGCAAAAGGCCAGAAATGGTGGCAGTGCACAGGGAAGACTTGGGGACAGAAATAGACTCTCACCAACAATAAACTTGGGGATAGGAGTTGTGGCCCAGGCACAGCACTGGCCTGTGGTTTCAGTTTCTGAATGCAATGAGCAGGCCTCGTGTGCTATTTACATGCAAGCATTCCTCGCTATATGGAGCTTTATATTCACCTACATCGAGGGGAAGGCTTGCTTTGTCAGCATAAATTCAGAAATAACACTTTAAAAACATGCAAATTAATTAATTTATATATGTAAAAAATAGAGAGAGGGGGAGAGAGAGAGAGAGAGAGAGAGAGAGAAACTATCATTGTAAGTGTATCAACTCTTTAGTAATTATCTGCAGAGAAATCAAGATAAATCGAAAATCCAAGGCAGGGGAGCGATAATATAGTTTATTATTTACGTATACTGTTGTTCTTTATCAAATGCATAGACTGCATAGAATGAGATGATAGACATTATCAGACAGACACTGCCACACAATACAACAACACAGCAATCTATCTGTCTATCGATTTATCTATCTATCTCTCTATCTATCTATCTATCAATTTATCAATATGTATAAATGGTATATGTGTGTATCTATCTATCAATTTATTATTGTGTGTGTATATATATATATATATAGATAGTATTATGTGTGTACACATCTATTTATCTGTATAGATACATAATATATACACACACATTGAATATACTATATGTGTTTAGACAGTGGGGAAGCTTTACTGTTTTCTAATATATACATTCCAATACATAGATATTAATTGATATATCATATATCATAAACTACTAAGCATTGCATTGTAGTTATGTGAGTGTATAGCAATATAATTATGAGATAGATAGATAGATAGAGTGGTAGACTTACTATTGTATATATATATATATATATTTATATATATATATATATATATATACATATATATATATAGTATTATTAGGTGTGTATGTACACATATATCTGTATACATACATACACACAAACACATTGAATATAGTATGTGTATTGACAGTGGGGAAGCTTTGCTATTTTCTAATATATACCTTCAGATAGATAGATATTAATTGAAGCATATATCATAAACTACTATATTGCATAGTAGCTATGTGAGTGTATAGCAATATAAATATGAGATAGATAATTAGAGTGGTAGATTTATTATTGTGTGTGTGTATATATATATATATATATATATATATATACACAAACACATTGAATATAGTATGTGTATAGACAGTGGGGAAGCTTTACTGTTTTCTAATATATACATAAATCCATTCAGATAGATTGATATTAATTTAAGCATATATCATAAACTACTATACATTACATAGCAGTTATGTTAGTGTATAGCAATATAAAAATGAAATAGATAGATAGTGGTAGATCTATAGATAAATAAATATGTCTACACAAAACACACACACACACACATGCAAATTCTCTTTTCTCCATGGCAGTATGAATTATATGCATTGCTTTGATAAAGTCTTTATTTAGCCTTATATCAATGCCATTTGCACCATGGGTGATATATATTTGGCTGTATTGTACATTGCAACAAATTGTTGCAATGCACAGTATACATTGTTGCAAGTATATGGCGAGCAGGATGTATGTTCAGTCTGGTTCTACACTAGTGAGTGTGCTATTAACAAATAAAACAGACTTTAGGGCTGTCTTTGCCATGAACCTTCTAGATGGTTACCTGCGAATTTTAGACAGATGACAGGGGGATGGAGGTGAAGGCACACCCCCCACAATGGTGTACACACCTGAGAATTGTATTGCAGGGTCTGTGCTGGTCCCCAGGGGCAGGCTGGGACCTGTAGTTTACCATCTGTCAGGGAGTCTGAAATTGGGAGAATTAAAACACCAGCCACTTAATTGTTAGGAGAAAATTAGAAGGAATAACACGTTTTGCAACAGCAGAAAATATGACTTGTATATATAAAATGCTGGGACACAATCCATTTGTGGATGATTGATTTGTGGACGTGTGTAGGTGTCCAGAGCTCTGAAACAACCAATATCCCACATAGAATGGTCTTCCTAAGGCTAGGCCTCTCTGTCTCTTTCCTTTTCAGACTCACCAGCATTAAAAGGCCTGAGATGTTTTGCATGGAGCCTCACAATAGGGGTTGGGGGGACTGACAGGCTTGTGTGTCCGCTGCAGGGCAGATATCTATTGCTTGTTCCATCTCCCCTTCCCCAGCAGCAGCTTCAGCCATACAAAGGAAAACAACCCAGGCCTGGCCCTGGAATGCAGGCTGCTCTCTCCTATGTATCCTCTCTGATAAGGTCTAATATCCTGTCCATCACATACCTCCTTTTCTTCCCCTCTGTATTTTGTAGCCTGCTTATGATTTGATGTAGAGGGCCGATAGAGGAAGAGTATGACAAGCTGTATACACACCGCCTGTTTCATTACAAACATAGTTACTCTCATCCTGCCCTTCACCAACACTGCTTACCTCCAAAACTACGATCTCTTCTTGTATTCTCTTCCAGTCTATCGGCTCACGTTGTTTTATGATCAAGATATTAAATGCAGGTTGCAAGCAAATGACAGCTAACAGCATTGACTATACCAGGCTGTGAAGAGTCGCTGCCATAGATAGTAGAGATGACTGTGGCTGATTTACTAAAGGGTTAATCTTTACATTTACTCTAACGACCCCATGTCGACTTCAGACTGCTATATGCTGAAGTATTAAAAAAAAAGTGCACTGCAAACCATGTCACCCCATCATATTGTTTTCTGATATCATGGATAAAGCTTGATTGTTATAAGCAATGACTCCAGGCTTGTCAAGTCTTTTTGCTCCACTTTTCGTAAACAAGACCCCAATATGTGTAAATGTATATATATATATATATATATATAGAGAGAGAGAGAGAGAGAGAGAGAGAGAGAGAGAGAGAGAGAGAGAGAGAGAGAGAAAAGGCGAGAGAGGAGAGAGAATGAAAAGGAGAGAGAGAAGAAAGAAGAGAGGGAGTGAGAGATAAAGAGAGAAAGAAAAAGAGAGGAAATGAGAAAGATAGATAGCGAGAGAGATAGTAAAGGAGAGGGAAAAATAGAGAGGGGGAGCGATAAAGAGAGATAGAGAGAAAGAAAAATAGAGGGAGGGAGAGAGAGAAGGAAAAGGAGAGGGAAAGAGAGAGAGAGAGAGGGGGGACAGACGTAGGGAGAGGGAGAGTTATTAGACAAGCACATATTTACAGTAAGTTGTGTATTTGTTTATATATATATATATATATATATATATATATATATATATATATATGTATGTATGTATATAGATATGTATATATATATAAAACAAATATATATATATATATATGTGTGTGTGTGTGTGTGTAAACTATACTGTCTACCTACACTTTGCAAAACACACTGCTGGCACTATATATATATATATATATATATATATATATATATATAGTAAATGTATATATATATATACACACACATGCACACACGTTTGTGTGTGTATATATATATACATACATTTACATTATATATATATATATATATATATGATAAGGACTCGTGTGTTTGATCAGTATTCCAGAGTTCATGTAGCAAATATCAAAACAAGAATTAAAGCATGTATAATAACTGGTTACCAATACATTCTATTTATACATGCCATATGTATGTATAGTGTGTGGATAGTAATAATCCATTTTATATAAATATAATTGGATTACTATTATGGCGATAAGTATAGTGTTTGTGGTATAGCAAGGCTTTAGCAGGCTGCACACTGAAAAATGAACACACTTTGAACACACATACTATTTTTATTTTTTATTTTTATTTTTATATATGCATTGTGCATCACACAGGTTTAGGGAATTACAAAAACATTTGTCCCTGGTTTTATTTTTGAAGTGAACAAAGGAAAGTGTAAAACGGACTCCCTGGTAATTCAGGGCTATTGTCTTAATCTGTGACATATGGAGGGTGTCTTTTGTCATTTTCATTGTTGGGAATTAACCGCAATAATAATGAATGTATATACACATATACATAAAAGGAGGTATTCTTTTCATATTGCACCATTTACAGTAGAGAGGTCTTGGACGGGTCATGGGGGGTTTATAAAAAAAAGCAGCAAAGCTTGTTTATGTATGTCCACTGCAAGGCTGTAAAGTTGTGTGAAATTACTCACTGGTGTCTTAAAGAGCACCTAATTTCTAATAAATAGGCCTGGCTTTGTAAATGGCTTTATGATGTTGTTCCCTGTTAATTGTTGAGAAAATCCCTATTGTTGGCCCTGAATGGCTTTAGAGTCCACCGTGGTCCCTTGCAGTAATCAGGAGGCCATTAAATGACCACTGTAAAATGCTTTTAAAAAAATGGGATTATATATGTGTGAACTGATGAGCTTTGCTGACTCTCCTGAGTGGGATGCGCCCTCCTGGAAATTAAAATGTTCAGTGCCTTGAGGAAAATAAACATACAGCCTCCCTTTGTCCCTCAAGCCACTCACTTAGCGCTGCTAGTCTGTACACCTACGTAGGCTCGCTGCTAAAAATGACGCAAAAGAGAACGCAGTTTTGAGCAAAACTCGCAATGAGCCTGATGCGTCAAATCACTATTCCTTTTATGATGTGTTACATTAGGGCTGTTTGCTGAAAATTGGAGGAAAATTGCATCTATCGCCTATAGCAAATCAAACCCCCTGAAATTAATTTTCCCACTGCAGCTGGAATGTTTTTTTTTTTTTATAAAGGTAACAGGTCCACTTTGCACAGATCAGCCTCGGAGGCTATACAGGGGGTCAAAAGGTGGTTTTCTTCATTGTGGTGTAACCATTATTTCCCAGCATGCACCGCAGACTGCCATGGCACGTTGGGTTTTGTAGTTCCTCAGCAGCAGGAGGGTCTCAGCTGACTGCTTATCAGTGTAAAAGGGTGCGAATCCTCTCCAGGGGCCAGGAACAAAAGCCTAATTGTCAGCCTAATCAGGAGATAGCTCTTATTTCTAGCCATCACCATCACCCTCCCCAAAAAATATCCCCATGTCATAAAAGTTCAAACACATCATTAAAGGAAGAAAAAAAAGAAAAAAAAAGCCACAGCCATTGCTATGTTTACATACAGAGGGGCTAGTAAAATATAATTCTAATCATAAGCAGAAGTCACAGTGGGGACTTGGCAACTTTGTATAATTATGAACATAATAAAGTAGTGAAAACACGACATTATCACTCCTCCTCAATCATAACAAAGAAGTCTTAATTAGAATGGAGGAATTTTAGAGTAGGAATTGTCAGGCCTCCCAGTGCTTGCTGGGCACTGACAACTTATTACAACATGCATCATATATTGAGTCTGATTTACTAAGAGAGCTTAGAACCTCCACTCCCCCCCAAAAAAAGTGTGTGAATATTTACTCCAATTATCCAATCATGTGATATGGTCGGGTATTTAAACTGATCAGGAAGTAACTTTTTTTGCATTATTGGAAAAATAAAGTGAGTATCTACACATTCCCCCCAAGTGACGATTCTTAAACTCCTCTTTCCAATCAGTCTCCATAATTGTATCTTACTTGAACCTACAAGAACATCTCCTTGAATAAGGGGCGATTAGAAAGATTCTGGAGTTCAAAGTACGTGGTTTTTAAGAAAGCAGCGTTAACTATTAACCATCCATTGTCCGAATAGGCGCCCCTCCCCCACCGCTACTCTCAAGGCATCAGAAATTCGAAGGGATGTTGACTATGGATCGATCAAATAATAAAGAGAGATAGCCTAGGAGCAGACTGATAAGGACAGGTCCGCTCTCTGAAAATAGAGTTTGCTAGTCAATAACTGAAGGTAGAAAAAAAAAATGAAGGAATCCAGCAAACTTTAACCCTATATCCTTCATTCCATTCCCTTCCATTTTATGTGCTCTGATTTATTTTATTTTAGGTTGACTACTTATGCCATTGTGTGCCAAGCAGCTGATTCTTCTTTAATGTTGATAAAAGTGAGATAAAATACCCCCCACCCCCCCAATCCTAAGTGATGGACTGACAGAGAAGGGCTTAACCCTTTGCATTTCCTTCCCTTTTCACTGTATGTGCCCTGATTTATTATATTTGGTTTTATATTTTATTGTGAGTTGGCTCCTAATATTAGTTTGTGCCATGCAACCGATGCTTCTTTTTTTATGTTGTTAAAAGATAATAAAATAAGCCCTCCTCCAATCCCAAGTTATGGACTAACAGAGAAGGGGTTAACAAATTGGCTTTCCCTTATTTCATTAAATTTTATGTTGTTTTATATATTTTTTTAATGTGCGTGTGTGTTGGCTGTTTATGCTATTTTGTGGCATTCAGCTGATTCTTCTGTTTAATTGCTGTTAAAAGAGAATAAAATAAGCCATCCTCCAATCCTAAATGATGGACTGGCAGATAAGGGGCTAAGCCATGGCTTTCCCTTCTACTTTATATGCCCTGTTTTTTTTTTGTTTTTTTTTTTTTGTATTGGCTACCTTTGCTATTTTGTGCCATGCAACTGATTCTTCTTCTTTTTTGTTTTTGTTTAAAGAGACATAAAATATGCCACCTACAATCCTACGTGGTGGCCTGGCAGAGAAGAGGTGAACCCCTTTTTTCCTCTTCCACTTTACATGCCCTCATTTATTTTATTTTTATTTTGTGTGGTTTTTTTTTGTGTGTGTTAGCTAATTTCGCTATTCTGTGCCATGCAACTGATCTTTCTTTTTTTTTATTTTTATAGAAAGATAAAACAAGCCCCTTTCCAACGCTAATGGATGGCCTGGCAGAGAAAGGGTTAACCCCCAGGCTTTTCCCTTCCCTTCCACTTTGATTAACGCACATGCAGGCGATGCAGGGAGACCGAGAGGGACTCACTTCCCTCAAAACAGGATGTTTCCATCAAGCAGTGTACGATTTTCCCCAAAGAGTTCCCTGCTCGGTTTATTTGGGAAAGCCTACACGTGAACCCTCATCCTTCACCTTATTTAGGGTCACCCATAATTGTTTTCTAATATTCCATGGTTTCCTATGAAGTTTTCCAACTTTCTAAGGGAGTGTCCTCCACCCCCTAAAAAAGAAAGATAGACTTTCCAAAATAATCCCACCGTTTTCCCCTTTGTGACAAAACAAAAACGCCTAGGAGGCTTGAGATCAGAACATACAGCTTAAAATACATTTTGAGTAGGTTGTTTTATTATATTTATTTTTTTGTGGGTTGTATCTAGATGCTTCTCAACCAATCATAAAATAAAAAAATATATATAAAGTACAGAAAGTTACTCTAGACTACAGTATGGCTTGGGGAACATCAAAAATAAAGCTCAGTTTAAATGCAATTTTGACTACATTGTTTTATTGTGTATGTGGGCTCTATTATTAAATACACACATGTATATATATATATATATATATATATATATATATATATATATATATATATATATATATATATATATATATATGAAGATAACTGTTCCTTGACCATTCATGAAATAAAACATTTTTAAATATGAAATACAGAACATAAGAAACTGGAGCTTGGGGCCTCAAACAAAGCACAGCTCATTTACTATTTGGGTAGTTTTCTTTGATTATGCTTTTGTTTGTAAGTTGTTTTATGAAGTCTAGATGGAGTTCACTGCTGCCTAACCATTTAAAAAAATACAATAAAAAATTAAATATGAAACACAGGACATAAGAAAGTGGAGCTTGGGGCCTCAAAAAAAAGCACAGCTCAGTTACTATTTGGATAGTTTTATTTGATTATGCTTTTATTTGTAAGTTGTATTGTGAAGTCTAGATGGACTTCACTGCTTCCCAACCATTTAATAAAATAAAACATTTTTTAAATATGAAGTACAGAAAGTTACTCTAGCTTGGGGAGCATCAGAAAATACAGCTCAGTTAAAATACAACTTTGGGTTGATTGTTTGATTATCCATTTGTTTGTGGGATATATTATTATGTCTAGAATAGGACCACTTGCTCCTTTACTATTCACAAATAAAGAAAAACCCTAAAAAAATAATAAAAAAAAATGAAATACAGGTTAATAGAGCCTGAAGTCTGTGGAGGTCATCAGAAAATAAAGCTCAAGTAAAATACAGTTTTGGGTATAGGTTGTTTTATTATCCTTTCCTTTGTGGGTTGTAATATTATGTCTTGAAGCAGACCATGTAGTGCCACCGGTCACTGGTTGTTACCCTTTCCCAATATATATATTTTTTAATTAAAAAACTTAAAACAATTGCAGAAAATTACAAATTTAGAGCCTCAGAGGAGAGGGACCAAAAAAAAATATATATACAATTGTGGGTGGGTTCTTGTTTTATCCCATTGCTTGTGGGTTGTATTATTAGGTGTCCAAATAGGCCATTGTTTTACACCTCTTCACAGACAAAAATAAATAAAAATAAAATCAGGGATTAAAAATAGGCCTGTGTGCACAGAACAGACTGGGTGCATATTAACCAAAAGAGAGGGCACCCACAGGTCTTGGAAGGTAGATGCACTATGGTGGTTTAATTTGACATTTCTACTAGGCACAAGCTCCTGAGGAAGAGCTTGTGCCTTGTCGAAACGTTGAATGAAACCACCATCGTGCATCCACCTTTTAAGACCCATAAATGCCATTCTTTCTTTTGGTATATATATATATATATATATATATATATATATATATATATATATATATATATATATATATATATATATATATATATATATATATAATTATTATTAACATTTATATAGCCCCAACTGTTTATGCAGCCTTTAGGCTCCATGCACACTGGCATAAAAAAAGTTGCATGTGTCCATGTACAGTTGCGTGTGTCCATGTTAATTCAACGTTTCGACAAGAGCCTGCTCCATGCACACTGGGCTTAAAAAAAACCGTCTGTTCTTTTTGGAGTAAAACATCCATATAGAGCATTTTTTTATAAAGTTTAGAGGAGTTTAGGAGAGTTTTACGTTTTTTCTGCCAGTGAGCTCCAATCAGAAACTCGAATGAGAAGGTTTTTTTTTTTCCTGCCTCTAAACGTTCTTCTCAAAAATATGCCTGTAAACGTCCTAATGTGTATGGACACAAAAGGATAACATTTGCTTCTACAGCAGTTTTGTGTTCTGCCTGTAGAAGCAATTCAATGTTATCCTTTGTGTCCATACACATTAGGAGGTTTACAGGCATATTTTTAAGAACAACGTTCAGAGGCATTCTGTTTCTGATTGGAGCTCACTGGCAGAAAAAAAAACGTAAAACTCTCCTAAACTCGTCTAAACTTTGTAAAAAAAATGCTCTATATGGACGGTTTTTACTCCAAAAATAACACACTTTTTTTAAGCCCAGTGTGCATGGAGCCTTACAATGTAAAAGGGGAGATGCTACAGTTA
Source organism: Rana kukunoris (assembly GCA_029574335.1). NCBI lineage: Eukaryota > Metazoa > Chordata > Amphibia > Anura > Ranidae > Rana > Rana kukunoris. The sequence goes on along the minus strand of CM056053.1, from coordinate 47,825,732 downwards.
CAACACCATAAAATACAAAAGGGGTTAGGGCCCTGCACAAAAGAACTTACAATTTGTATATATATATATATATATATATATATATATATATATATATATATATATATATATATATATATATATATATATATATATATATATATATATATATATATATATATGTGTGTGTAAAGGGGTGGGGGCAGAAAATACTTCTCACATTTAAAATAGAATTATGGTTTGGTTATATTATCACTTTGTGGGTTGGGTGGCAGCAGTTCGAGCAGCTCTTTACAATATAAAGGGAGATTACAATTCAAGAAGGTTAGGAAGGTCATGCTCCTAGAGCTTACAATCTAATAGTGGTTATAAATTAGAGCACTGTTCATCAGAGGCGGTTTTCCTACCTACCCCCAAATAAAACAAGATAATACACAGAAAATCACAACTTAAGAGGCCGATTTAGGCGAAGAAGAAAATTGTACACTGGCATGAGTTCACTTTAAGGGGGGTATTAAAAAGGGTACCAAGGTTGGGCATTTAAAACAAACAAGGGCCAGGATAAAAAAAAATGGCCCCTTTAATTAGCCCCCTTCATACACAATTGTCTCATTTTTGATGCTGCTGTCATTCATTTCGACATACCTAGTTCACATTTTAGATAAAAGGCTGAGGTCTGGGGAGGAATATGAAGGAAGCTACTGGGTGGATTACACACAAAAAATAAGTGCTTAATAGTAACAAAGTTGAAATACAATTATGCAAAGTTGCAGGCAGGCCCACAAAGGCGTGGGAACTTTTTTGGGGGGGGAATTGCTACAAAGCGTATCTAATTTTATATAGCAGATAATGAGGTTGGTATTTAACGTGTGACATAATATCACCGAAGAGTCTCATAGCTTATCGTAGCTGGGATTTTTTTTTATATAACGCCAAGATTCAGCTTTTCCCTTCGCCGGCTTCGCTGCTTTTCAATATATAGGGATCCTTGGTTGGGAATATGTTGTAATCGGGAAGGTATTTGCACTCACAGCCTGCTGCATCGTGAACCTTCAGTGAACCCTCACAGTTTTTGTGTATGCCGAGAATTTAAGTAAAAATGTATAGGGGGAAAAAAATAAATAGAAAATATAAGTGGCGATGTAAAGAGGCGAAGTTTGGTGAACGCAAGCTGTATAGTAGCAGGGCCCAGCCACGGCTGGCCAAAAGCTGAGTTAACGTAGTAGAACCTTTGCTACTAAAAAAACGACGATTTTATACGCGACTTTCCCAGCGTCGGCGTGCGTCACGATTCGCATCGTTTTCAGTAATTCTGTACTTGCTAGCTAAAAAAAATCTCAAGAGACAAAAAAACAAAACAAAAAGCAAACATGAAGCCCTTTGCTACACAATATATTTAATAGAAATCGTCTAAATTTTTTTTTTTTTTTTACTAATATCCATTATTTACCGGTGTTCAGTTTACAATCGTAATAGACATTTGTACGATCAGATCGATGGTAATACCTACCAGCTCGGAGCCCCTGCTCTTCCTGTTCCCGTTTATATAGTGAATAAAAATTACCAAATATCTTATAGTCATAAATTCCTAAATTATAAAATATATTAAATAGAGATATTGGAACAGACTGCAGCAAAAAGAGGGGGGGGGGGGTGGACTTTATAGATCCTTTATAGATTATCTCGGCAAATCACACTACACGTAGCCACCACTCTACAAAGTGAACTTTTGATAAAATGCAACTTATACTAAAAGGGGGTGTTATTTTTTTTATATATATCCTGATATTCCTGTCCTGGTTCTGCTCCTCTGCCCATCTAGATACAATTTATCATTCAGCGATAAAGGAATTGGAAGCACAGTGCTGCAGGGGGAGGGGGGCTGCAAGGAAAATACCCCTTTGTGAATGGGGAAAGCAGGAAATATATATATATATATATATATATATATATATATATATATATATATATATATATATATATATATATATATATATAGCAGCATTATACAATTGCCTATACGATAAACTATATTAACCCCTGGTATCCTTAATCCCTAATCTCTTCTGTCAAATGCCCTCAGCAGGGGCCACGTGATGACTATAGGAGAGGTGTAACCCAGAGGGGAGAAAGCAATATAATTAATATGAACAGCACTACATGGAAAGGGAGAAAAATCAGTATGATGGCTATCAGGAGAAATCTGATAGATTTTTGAATCCAGTAATTAACAGTAAATAACCAATTCCCAGTGTGATGTCTTTGCCCTGAAGTGTCTAAAAAAATGTATATCTATATATACTAATATATACATATATATATATATATATATATATATATATATATATATATATACATACACACATATACAGTATATAGAAAGATAGATAGACAAACAGATATGCATATATATAGATATATTGAAATATATACACACACAAATATAAACACACTGGGACACTGGTCGTATAAAAGTACTTTTACACTGGCCTGCAATTACTTTAAATACTTCAAAAGACAAAAGTAAAAAAAAAAAATAACTGACCACGCCAGATACTCCACCATGTTTTGTCCTTTGGCCCTTTTTCTTTTTGTAAAAAATCCTGAACCTGTATCTGTTACTTACAACAATCCAGTGTACAGACTGGTCCCTTGATTACAATACTACTACTGCTGTTACTACTACATGTACTAACAATTATACCACACATATATTGCTGATAGATAATTCTATTACATATATATTATAATCATTCTATACCATAGAATACTACATGTGCCTATACATACACATGTATAATGCCATTACATGTACCTACACGTATATTATACTACTACATAGTCAAATGCATTATACTATTATATGTACGTGTTTTTATACTACATACTACTGTACTACATTTGCTATTGTATGATGCTATTCATATACCTATATATCATTTTACTGCATATGCTAATCTTGTATACTACATAGACTAATAGATTATACTACTACCCATTCTGCTACATATACTAATGTAGTATATACTACAAATACTATTACTGGTATATATAATAATCCACGGTAACATATAACTATATATATAGCTATATGTTTTCGTGGATTATTATAATAATATATAGCGATATACTATTACTACTATATAATAATGTACTTTAATACTAGACATACTACTTTATATACATGTGGTGATTGGCAAATCTATTCCATTGCAAACTTTACTCATAGGGACAATGCTTTTGCGCATTTATGGAAAGCGGACTGATTATTGTAGGGCCCTATACGGGATCTCATGTATGTATGATGAGGACATTGTTTTGGGGTGTTATGTAGGAGATGTTTGTGCATGGATGTGAACACATGGAGGGAGAGGGGTGCACACAGTCCTAGGAGATTGCATTCGATGCTCCCAGGCTTGGCTATATAGACTGGAGGTCAGGACTCTGTTATGTCCCGGGAGGACAGGAGCCATTGCGGGACACCCTCCGCACTTCCAGGCAAACTAGGCCATCAGATATGATGGGAATCCCATCATATCTGATGGCCTAGTCTGCCTGGAAGAGCGCCCCTCGATGGGATAGGAGGGGAGCTCTGCATGTATACTGGTGGCTGGGCCTGGCTTTGTTCAGGACTAAACAGGGACCTGTGCTCTGCCCCCTTTAATATCCATCTCAGCAACACAAACACCACAATGTACAACATACAAATACAGCCATATATCAGATATAGAGAAGGCAAACAACAACAACAAAACAACATATTTTATTGGTATATCCACACTCATATATCTACTAATTATCTATATATCCATCTATCTATTTATCTATCTCATATACATTTTACAAACGTCATAGTGGGGTTAGTTTAGTAAAACTTGAGAGTGCAGAATCAGCTTCTAGCTTCAGCTTGTTCAATTAATCTTTGGAAATAAAACCCAAGCTGATTGGTTTCCATGCAAAGTTGCACCATTAGCAGTCTCCAGTTTTTGTAAATAACCCCCAGTGTATTAGTTTGTGATCATTTCCAAAAATAATATCGATCTCTCTGTATATGTCTGTCTGAGGGTATATATATTTACAAGGTACATCTAGTTGACATCTATATACACATTTGCATACCTACTACGTCATAGTATATTGGTTTGTGATCATTCCTCATATTAATAACTATCTTTGCTTTTGGGTATATATATATATATCAGTCTTATTATTAGTATTTGTAGTATATACTACATTAGTATATGTAGCAGAATGGGTAGTAGTATAATCTATTAGTCTATGTAGTATACAAGATTAGCATATGCAGTAGAATAACATATAGGTATATGACTAGCATAATACAATAGAATATGTAGTATAGTATGTGGTATAAAAATAGGTACATATAATAGTATAATACATTTGATGTATATATATATTCCACA